>JAHCLQ010000893.1:0-28712 GCA_023678885.1 Pogostemon cablin
TGCATATTTACTTCATTACGTTCAACATTTTTACTTCATTACGATCAACATTTCCTTTGTTTTGATGCATATTTCCTTCATTTCGAAGCATATTTCCTTTGTTTCGATGTATATTTACTTTATTTTGATGTATTTTTACTTCATTTTGATGCATATTTCCTTTATTTTGATGCATATTTACTTCATTACGATCAATATTTCATTCGTTTTTATGCGTATTTACTACGGTTTGATGCATATTTCTTTCATTTCGATTGATATTTACTTCATTTTGATGCGTATTTACTAAATTACGATCAAGATATCCTTCGTTTTGATGCATATTACTTCATTTTGATGGATATTTATCTTATTACGATCAACATTTCCTTTGTTTCAATGCATATTTCCTTCATTTCGTCACATATTTCCTCTATTTCGATGTATATTTCCTTTATTTTAATGCATATTTACTTCATTACGACCAACATTTCATTAGTTTTTATGCATATTTATTTCGTTTTGATGCATATTTCTTTCATTTCTATTGATATTTACTTCATTTTGATGGGTATTTACTAAATTACGATCAATATTTCCTTCGTTTCGATGCATATTAACTTCATTTTGATGGATATTTAATTTATCACGATCAAAATTTCTTTCGTTTCAATGCATATTTACTTCATTTTGATGCATATTTACTTCATTACTATCAACATTTCCTTTGATTCAATGCATAATTCTGTCATTTTCATGCATATTTCCTTTGTTCGATGTATATTTACTTCATTTTGATGCATATTAACTTCATTTGGATGCATATTTCCATCATTACGATCAACATTTACTTCATTATGATGCATATTTCTTTCATTTTGATGCATATTTACTTCATTACGATCAATATTTCCTTCATTTTGATGAATATTTACATAATTTTGATGCATATTTACTTCATTACGATCAACATTTTCTTTGTTTCTATGTATATTTCCTTCATTTCGATGCATATTTACTTCATTTAGATGCATAATTACTTCGTTTCGATGCGTATTTTCTTCATTTTGATGCATATATTTACTTCATTACGATCAACATTTCCTTCATTTTTATGCATATTTCCTTCATTTTACTGCAAATTTACCTCATTACTATCAACATTTCCTTCGTTTCAATTAATATTTCTTTTGTTTCGATGCATATTTACTTCATTTTGATGCATATTTCTTCGTTAAGATGAACATTTCCTTCGTTTCGATGCATATTTCCTTCATTTTTATGCATATTTCCTTCATTTTAATGCATATTTACTTTATTACGATCAACACTTTTACTTCATTACGATCAATATTTCCTTTGTTTTGATGCATATTTCCTTCATTTTGATGTATTTTTACTTCATTTTGATGTATTTTTACTTCATTTTGATGCATATTTCCTTTATTTTGATGCATATTTACTTCATTACGATCAATATTTCCTTCGTTTTTATGCATATTTTCTTCATTTTGATGCATATTTCTTTCGTTTCGATTGATATTTACTACATTTTGATGCGTATTTACTAAATTACGATCAATATTTCCTTCGTTTCGATGCATATTACTTCATTTTGTTGGATATTTATCTCATTACGATCAACATTTCCTTCGTTTCAATTCATATTTCTTTCGTTTTGGTGCATATTTACTTCATTTTGATGTATATTTACTTCGTTACGATCAATATTTCCTTCGTTTCGATGCATATTTACTTCATTTCTATGCATATTTTCTTCATTTTGATGCATATTTACTTCATTACGATCAATATTTTTACTTCATTACGATCAATATTTCCTTTGTTTCGATGCATATTACCTTCGTTTCGACGCATATTTCCTCTGTTTCGATGTATATTTACTTCATTTTGATGTATTTTTACTTCATTTCGATGCATATTTCCTTTATTTTGAAGCATCTTTCCTTTATTTTTATGCATATTTATTTCGTTTTGATGAATATTTCTTTCGTTTCTATTGATATTTACTTCATTTTGATGCGTATTTACTAAATTACTATCAATATTTCCTTTGTTTCGATGCATATTTACTTCATTTTGATGGATATTTAATTTATCACGATCAACATTTCTTTCGTTTCGATGCATATTTACTTCATTTCGATGCATATTTCCTTTATTACGATCAACATTTCCTTCATTATGATGCATATTTCCTTCATTTTGATGCATATTTACTTCATTACGATCAATATTTCTTTCGTTTTGATGCATATTTACTTCATTTTGATGCATATTTATTTCATTACGATCAATATTTTCTTCGTTTCGATGTATATTTCCTTCATTTCGATACGTATATACTTCATTTAGATGCATATTTACTTCGTTTCTATGCATATTTCCGTCATTTTGATACATATTTACTTCATTACGATCAACATTTCTTTCGTTGTTATGCATATTTCCTTCATTTTGATGCATATTTACTTCATTACGATCAACATTTCCTTTGTTTCGATGCATATTTACTTCATTTTAATGCATATTTACCATATTACGATCAACATTTCCTTCATTTCAATTCATATTTCATTCGTTTCGATGCATATTTCCTTCATTACGATTAGCATTTCCTTCATTTTGATGCATATTTACTTCATTACGATCAATATTTCCTTCATTTTGATGCATATTTACTTCATTTTGATGCATATTTACTTCATTACGATCAATATTTTCTTCGTTTTGATATATATTTCCTTCATTTCGATGCATATTTCCTTAATTTAGATGCATATTTACTTCGTTTCGATATATATTTCCTTCATTTTGATGCATATTTACTTCATTACGATCAACATTTCCTTTGTTTTTATGCATATTTCCTTCATTTTAATGAATATTTACCTCATTATGATCAATATTTCCATCGTTTCAATTCATATTTCTTTCGTTTCGATGCATATTTACTTCATTTTGATGCATGTTTACTTCGTTACGATCAACATTTCCTTCGTTTCGATGCATATTTACTTCATTCTTATGCATATTTCCTTCATTCTGATGCATATTTACTTCATTAAGATCAACATTTCCTTTGTTTCGATGCATATTTCCTTCATTTCGAAGCATATTTCCTTTGTTTCGATGTATATTTACATCATTTTGATGTATTTTTACTTCATTTCGATGCATATTTCCTTCATTACGACCAACATTTTATTCATTTTTATGCATATTCATTTCATTTTGATGCATATTTCATTCGTTTCGATTGATATTTACATCATTTCGTTGCGTATTTACTAAATTACGATCAATATTTCCTTCGTTTCGATGCATATTTACTTCATTTTGATGGATATTTAATTTATTACGATCAACATTTCTTTCGTTTAAATGCATATTTACTTCATTTTGATGCATATTTACTTCATTTAGATGCATATTTACTTTGTTTCGATGCATATTTTCTTCATTTTGATACATATTTACTTCATTACGATAAACATTTTCTTCGTTTTGATGCAAATTTCCTTCATTTTGATGCATAATTACTTCATCACGATCAATATTTCCTTCGTTTTGACGCATATTTACTTAATTTTGATGCATATTTACTTCATTACGATCAACATTTTCTTCGTTTCGATGCATATTTACTTCATTTCGATGCATATTTACTTCATTTCAATGCATATTTCCTTCATTACGATAAATATTTCCTTCATTATGATGCATATTTCCTTCATTTTGATGCATATTTACTTCATTTTTATGCATATTTACTTCATTACGATCAACATTTTCTTCATTTCGATGTATATTTCCTTCATTTCGATGCATATTTACTTCATTTAGATGCATATTTACTTCATTTCGGTGCATATTTCCTTCATTTTGATACATATTTACTTCATTATGATAAACATTTTCTTCGTTTTGATGCATATTTTCTTTATTTTGATGCATATTTACTTCATCACGATCAATATTTCCTTCGTTTTGAAGCATATTTACTTAATTATGATGCATATTTACTTCATTACGATCAACATTTTCTTCGTTTCGATGTATATTTCCTTCATTTCGATGCATATTTACTTCATTTAGATGCATATTTACTTCGTTTCGATGCATATTTCCTTTATTTCCCTGCATATTTCCTTTATTTCGCTGCGTATTTCCTTTATTTTGCTGCATATTTCCTATATTTTTATGCATATTTATCTCGTTTTGATGTATATTTCTTTCGTTTTGATTGATATTTACTTCATTTTGATGCGTATTTACTACATTACGATCAACATTTCCTTCGTTTCGATGCATATTTACTTCTTTTTTATGGATATTTACTTTATTACGATCAACATTTCTTTCGTTTCAATGCATATTTATTTCATTTTGATGCATATTTACTTTATTACGATCAATATTTCCTTTGATTCGATGCATATTTACTTCATTTTTATGCATATTTCCTTTGATTCGATGCATAATTCAGTCATTTCCATGCATATTTTCTTCGTTTCGATGTATATTTACTTCATTTTGATGCATATTTACTTCATTTCGATGCATATTTCCTTCATTACGATCAACATTTCCTTCATTTTGATGCATATTTCCTTCATTTTGATGCATATTTACTTCATTATGATCAACATTTTTACTTCATTATGATCAACATTTCCTTTGTTTCGACGCATATTTCTTTCATTTCGACGCATATTTCCTTCATTTCGACGCATATTTACTTCATTTTGATGTATTTTTACTTCATTTCGATGCATATTTCCTTTATTTTTTTGCATATTTACTTCATTACGAACAACATTTCATTCGTTTTTATGCATATTTACTTCATTTCGATACATATTTCCTTTATTACGATCAACATTTCCTTCATTATGATGCATATTTCTTCATTTTGATGCATATTTACTTCATCACGATCAATATTTCCTTCGTTTTGACGCATATTTATTTAATTTTGACGTATATTTATTTCATTACGATCAATATTTTCTTTGTTTCGATGTATATTTCCTTCATTTCGATGCATATTTACTTTATTTAGATGAATATTTACTTCGTTTCGATGCATATTTCCTTCATTTTGATGCATATTTACTTTATTACGGTCAGCATTTCCTTCATTTTTATGCATATTTCCTTCATTTTACTGCATATTTACCTCATTACGATCAACATTTCCTTCGTTTCAATTCATATTTCTTTTGTTTTGATTCATATTTACTTCATTTAAATGCATATTTACTTCGTTTCGATGCAAATTTCCTTCATTATGATACATATTTACTTCATTACGATAAACATTTCCTTCGTTTTGATGCATATTTCCTTAATTTCGATTCATATTTACTTAATCACGATCAATATTTTCTTCGTTTTGACGCATATTTACTTAATTTTGAGGTATATTTACTTCATTACGATCAATATTTTCTTTGTTTCGATGTATATTTCCTTCATTTCGATGCATATTTACTTCATTTAGATGCATATTTACTTCGTTTCGATGCATATTTCCTTCATTTTGATGCATATTTACTTTATTACGATCAACATTTCCTTCATTTTTATGCATATTTCCTTCATTTTACTTCATATTTACCTCATTACGATCAACATTTCCTTCGTTTCAATTCATATTTCTTTTGTTTCGATGCATATTTACTTCATTTAAATGCATATTTACTTCGTTTCGATGCAAATTTCCTTCATTATGATACATATTTACTTCATTACGATAAACATTTCCTTCGTTTTGATGCAAATTTCCTTCATTTTGATGCATATTTACTTCATCACGATCCATATTTCCTTCGTTTTGACTCATATTTACTTAATTTTGATGCATATTTACTTCATTACGATCAATATTTTCTTCATTTCGATGTATATTTCCTTCATTTCGATGCATATTTACTTCGTTTAGATGCATATTTACTTCGTTTCGATGCATGTTTCCTTCATTTTGATGCATATTTATTTCGTTACGATGAACATTTCATTCGTTTCGATGCATATTTCCTTCATTTTTATGCATATTTCCTTCATTTTGATGCATATTTACTTCATTACGATCAATATTTTTACTTCATTACGATCAACATTTCCTTTGTTTCGATGCATATTTCCTTCATTTCGACGCATATTTCCTCTGTTTCGATGTATATTTACTTCATTTTGATGTATTTTTACTTCATTTCGATTCATATTTCCTTTATTTTGATGGATATTTATTTCATTACGGCCAACACTTGCATTCGTTTTTATGTATATTTATTTCGTTTTGATGCATATTTCTTTCGTTTCGATTGATATTTACTACATTTTGATGCGTATTTACTAAATTACGATCAATATTTCCTTCGTTTCGATTCATATTACTTCATTTTGTTGGATATTTATCTCATTACGATCAACATTTCCTTCGTTTCAATTCATATTTCTTTCGTTTTGGTGCATATTTACTTCATTTTGATGTATATTTACTTCGTTACGATCAATATTTCCTTCGTTTCGATGTATATTTCCTTCATTTCGTCGCATATTTCCTCTATTTCGATGTATATTTCCTCTATTTCGATGTATATTTCCTCTATTTCGATGTATATTTCCTTCATTTCGTCGCATATTTCCTCTATTTCGATGCATATTTACTTCATTACGACCAACATTTCATTAGTTTTTATGCATATTTATTTCATTTTGATGCATATTTCTTTCGTTTCTATTGATATTTACTTCATTTTGATGGATATTTAATTTATCACGATCAACATTTCTTTCATTTCAATGCATATTTACTTCATTTTGATGCATATTTACTTCATTACGATCAACATTTCCTTTGATTCAATGCATAATTCTGTCATTTTCATGCATATTTCCTTTGTTTCGATGTATATTTAATTCATTTTGATGCATATTAACTTCATTTCGATGCATATTTCCATCATTACGATCAACATTTACTTCATTATGATGCATATTTCTTTCATTTTGATGCATATTTACTTCATTACGATCAATATTTCCTTCGTTTTGATGAATATTTACTTAATTTTGATGCATATTTACTTCATTACGATCAACATTATCGTTGTTTCGATGTATATTTCCTTCATTTCGATGCATATTTACTTCATTTAGATGCATAATTAATTCGTTTCGATGCGTATTTTCTTCATTTTGATGCATATATTTACTTCATTACGATCAACATTTCCTTCATTTTTATGCATATTTCCTTCATTTTACTGCAAATTTACCTCATTACAATCAACATTTCCTTCGTTTCAATTAATATTTCTTTTGTTTCGATGCATATTTACTTCATTTTGATGCATATTTCTTCGTTAAGATGAACATTTGCTTCGTTTCAATGCATATTTCCTTCATTTTTATGCATATTTCCTTCATTTTAATGCATATTTAATTTATTACGATCAACATTTTTACTTCATTACGATCAACATTTCCTTTGTTTTGATGCATATTTCCTTCATTTCGACGCATATTTCCTTTGTTTCGATGTATATTTACTTCATTTTGATGTATTTTTAATTCATTTTGATGTATTTTTACTTCATTTTGATGCATATTTCCTTTATTTTGATGCATATTTACTTTATTACGATCTATATTTCCTTCGTTTTTATGCATATTTTCTTCATTTTGATGCATATTTCTTTCGTTTCAATTGATATTTACTACATTTTGATGCGTATTTACTAAATTACGATCAATATTTCCTTCGTTTCGATGCATATTACTTCATTTTGTTGGATATTTATCTCATTACGATCAACATTTCCTTCGTTTCAATTCATATTTCTTTCGTTTTGGTGCATATTTACTTCATTTTGATGTATATTTACTCCGTTACGATCAATATTTCCTTCGTTTCGATGCATATTTACTTTATTTTTATGCATATTTTCTTCATTTTGATGCATATTTACTTCATTACGATCAATATTTTTACTTCATTACGATCAATATTTCCTTTGTTTCGATGCATATTTCCTTCGTTTCGACGCATATTTCCTCTGTTTCCATGTATATTTACTTCATTTTGATGTATTTTTACTTCATTTCGATGCATATTTCCTTTATTTTGAAGCATCTTTCCTTTATTTTTATGCATATTTATTTCGTTTTGATTAATATTTCTTTCGTTTCTATTGATATTTACTTCATTTTGATGCATATTTACTAAATTACTATCAATATTTCCTTCGTTTCGAAGCATATTTACTTCATTTTGATGGATATTTAATTTATCACGATCAACATTTCTTTCGTTTCGATGCATATTTACTTCATTTCGATGCATATTTCCGTCATTACGATCAACATTTCCTTCATTATGATGCATATTTCTTTCATTTTGATGCATATTTACTTCATTACGATCAATATTTCCTTCGTTTTGATGAATATTTACTTAATTTTGATGCATATTTACTTCATTACGATCAACATTATCTTTGTTTCGATGTATATTTCCTTCATTTCGATGCATATTTACTTCATTTAGATGCATAATTAATTCGTTTCGATGCGTATTTTCTTCATTTTGATGCATATATTTACTTCATTACGATCAACATTTCCTTCATTTTTATGCATATTTCCTTCATTTTGATGTATATTTACTTCATTACGATCAACATTTCCTTCGTTTCGATGCATATTTACTTCATTTTAATGCATATTTACCAGATTACAATCAACATTTCTTTCATTTCAATTCATATTTCATTTGTTTCGATGCATATTTCCTTCATTACGATTAGCATTAACTTCATTTTGATGCATATTTATTTCATTACGATCATTATTTTCTTCATTTTGATGCATATTTACTTCATTTTGATGCATATTTACTTCATTACGATCAATATTTTCTTCGTTTTGATATATATTTCCTTCATTTCGATGCATATTTCCTTAATTTAGATGCATATTTACTTCGTTTCGATGCATATTTCCTTCATTTTGATGCATATTTACTTCATTACGATCAACATTTCCTTTGTTTTTATGCATATTTCCTTCATTTTAATGTATATTTACCTCATTACGATCAATATTTCCTTCGTTTCAATTCATATTTCGTTCGTTTCGATGCATATTTACTTCATTTTGATGCATGTTTACTTCGTTGCGATCAACATTTCCTTCGTTTCGATGCATATTTACTTCATTTTTATGCATATTTCCTTCATTTTGATGCATATTTACTTCATTAAGATCAACATTTCCTTTGTTTCGATGCATATTTCCTTCATTTCTAAACATATTTCCTTTGTTTCGATATATATTTACTTCATTTTGATGTATTTTTACTTCATTTCGCTGCATATTTCCTTTATTTTGATGCATATTTACTTCATTACGACCAACATTTTATTAATTTTTATGCATATTCATTTCATTTTGATGCATATTTCTTTCGTTTCGATTGATATTTATATCATTTCGTTGCGTATTTACTAAATTACGATCAATATTTCCTTCGTTTCGATGCATATTTACTTCATTTTGATTGATATTTAATTTATTACTATCAACATTTCTTTCGTTTCAATGCATATTTACTTCATTTTGATGCATATTTACTTCATTTAGATACATATTTACTTCGTTTCGATGCATATTTTATTCATATTGATACATATTTACTTCATTACTATAAACATTTTCTTCGTTTTGATGCATATTTCCTTCATTTTGATGCATAATTACTTCGTCACGATCAATATTTCCTTCGTTTTGACGCATATTTACTTAATTTTGATGCATATTTACTTCATTACGATCAACATTTTCTTCGTTTCGATGCATATTTACTTCTTTCGATGCATATTTACTTCATTTCGATGCATATTTCCTTCATTACGATCTACATTTCCTTCATTATGATGCATATTTCCTTCATTTTGATGCATATTAACTTCATTTTAATGCATATTTACTTCATTACGATCAACATTTTCTTCATTTCGATGTATATTTCCTTCATTTCGATGCATATTTACTTCATTTAGATGCATATTTACTTCATTTCGGTGCACATTTCCTTCATTTTGATACATATTTACTTCATTACGATAAACATTTCCTTCGTTTTGATGCATATTTTCTTTATTTTGGTGCATATTTACTTCATCACGATCAATATTTCCTTCGTTTTGAAGCATATTTACTTAATTATGATGCATATTTACTTCATTACGATCAACATTTTCTTCGTTTCAATGTATATTTCCTTCATTTCGATGCATATTTACTTCATTTAGATGCATATTTACTTCGTTTCGATGCATATTTCCTTTATTTCCCTGCATATTTCCTTTATTTCCCTGCATATTTCCTTTATTTCGCTGCATATTTCCTTTATTTTGCTGCATATTTATCTCGTTTTGATGCATATTTCTTTCGTTTCGATTGATATTTACTTCATTTTGATGCGTATTTACTACATTACGATCAACATTTCCTTCGTTTCGATGCATATTTACTTCATTTTGATGAATATTTATTTTATTACGATCAACATTTCTTTCGTTTCAATGCATATTTACTTCACTTTGATGCATATTTACTTCATTACGATCAACATTTCCTTTGATTCGATGCATAATTCCGTCATTTCCATGCATATTTTCTTCGTTTCGATGTATATTTACTTCATTTTGATGCATATTTACTTCATTTCGATGCATATTTCCTTCATTACGATCAACATTTCCTTCATTTTGATGCATATTTCCTTCATTTTGATGCATATTTACTTCATTATGATCAACATTTTTACTTCATTATGATCAACATTTCCTTTGTTTCGATGCATATTTCTTTCATTTCGACGCATATTTCCTTCACTTGTACGCATATTTACTTCATTTTGATGTATTTTTACTTCATTTCGATGCATATTTCCTTTATTTTTTTGCATATTTACTTCATTACGATCAACATTTCATTCGTTTTAATGCATATTTACAACGTTTTGATGCATATTTCTTTCGTTTCGATTGTTATTTACTTCATTTTGATGCGTATTTACTAAATTACGATCAATATATCTTTCATTTCGATGCATATTTATTTCATTTTGATGGATATTAACTTATTACGATCAACTTTTCTTTCTTTTCAATGCATATTTACTTCATTTTGATGCATATTTACTTCATTACGATTAACATTTCCTTTGATTCGATGCATAATTCCTTCATTTCCATGCATATTTACTTCGTTTCGATGCGTATTTTCTTAATTTTGATGCATATTTACTTCATTACGATCAACATTTCCTTCATTTTTATGCATATTTCCTTAATTTTACTGTAAATTTACCTCATTAAGATCAACATTTCCTTCGTTTCAATTCATATTTCTTTTGTTTCGATGCATATTTACTTCATTTTGATGCACATTTACTTCGTTTCGATGCATATTTGCTTCATTATGATCAACATTTCCTTCGTTTCAATTCATATTTCTTTCTTTTCGATGCATATTTACTTCATTTTGATGTATATTTATTTCGTTACGATGAACATTTCCTTCGTTTCGATGCATATTTCCTTCATTTTTATGCATATTTCCTTCATTTTGATGCATATTCACTTCATTACGATCAACATTTTTACTTCATTACGATCAACATTTCCTTTGTTTCGATGCATATTTCCTTCATTTCGACGCTTATTTCCTCTGTTTCGATGTATATTTACTTCATTTTGATGTATTTTTACTTCATTTCGATGCATATTTCCTTTATTTTGATGCATATTTATTTCTTTACGACCAACATTTCATTCGTTTTTATGCATATTTATTTCGTTTTGATGCATATTTATTTCGTTTCGTTTGATATTTACTTCATTTTGATGCGTATTTACTAAATTACGATCAATTTTCCTTCGTTTCGATGCATATTTACTTCATTTTGATGGATATTTAATTTATTACGATCAACATTTCTTTCGTTTTAATGCATATTTACTTCATTTTGATGCATATTTACTTCATTACGATCAACATTTCATTTGATTCAATGCATAATTCTGTCATTTCCATGCATATTTCCCTGGTTTGGATATATATTTACTTCATTTCGATGCATATTTTGTTTATTACGATCAATATTTCCTTCATTATGATGAATATTTCCTTCATTTAGATGCATATTTTTTTCATTACGATCAATATTTCCTTCGTTTTGACGCATATTTACTTCATTTTGATGCATATTTACTTCATTACAATCAACATTTTCTTCGTTTCGATGTATATTTCCTTCATTCGATGCATATTTACTTCATTTAGATGCATATTAACTTCGTTTTGATGCATATTTCCCACATTTTGATACATATTTACTTCATTACGATAAACATTTCCTTCGTTTTGATGCATATTTCCTTCATTTTGATGCATATTTACTTCATCACGATCAATATTTCCTTTGTTTTGACGCATATTAACTTAATTTTGATGTATATTTACTTCATTACGATCAACATTTTCTTTGTTTCAATGTATATTTCCTTCATTTCGATGCATATTTACTTCATTTAGATGCATATTTACTTCGTTTCGATGCATATTTCCTTCATTTTGATGCGTATTTACTTTATTACGATCAACATTTCCTTCATTTTTAGGCATATTTCCTTCATTTTACTGCATATTTACCTCATTACGATCAACATTTCCTTCGATTCAATTCATATTTCCTTCATTTCAATTCATATTTCTTTTGTTTCGATGCATATTTACTTTGTTAAGATGAACATTTCCTTCATTTCGATACATATTTCCTTCATTTTATGCATATTTACTTCATTACGTTCAACATTTTTACTTCATTACGATCAATATTTCCTTTGTTTTGATGCATATTTCCTTCATTTCGAAGCATATTTCCTTTGTTTCGATGTATATTTACTTTATTTTGATGTATTTTTACTTCATTTTGATGCATATTTCCTTTATTTTGATGCATATTTACTTCATTACGATCAATATTTCCTTCGTTTTTATACGTATTTACTACGTTTTGATGCATATTTCTTTCGTTTCGATTGATATTTACTTCATTTTGATGCGTATTTACTAAATTACGATCAAGATATCATTCGTTTTGATGCATATTACTTCATTTTGATGGATATTTATCTCATTACGATCAACATTTCCTTTGTTTCGATGTATATTTCCTTCATTTCGTCGCATATTTCCTCTATTTCGATGTATATTTCCTCTATTTCGATGTATATTTCCTCTATTTCGATGTATATTTCCTTCATTTCGTCGCATATTTCCTCTATTTCGATGCATATTTACTTCATTACGACCAACATTTCATTAGTTTTTATGCATATTTATTTCATTTTGATGCATATTTCTTTCGTTTCTATTGATATTTACTTCATTTTGATGGATATTTAATTTATCACGATCAACATTTCTTTCATTTCAATGCATATTTACTTCATTTTGATGCATATTTACTTCATTACGATCAACATTTCCTTTGATTCAATGCATAATTCTGTCATTTTCATGCATATTTCCTTTGTTTCGATGTATATTTACTTCATTTTGATGCATATTAACTTCATTTCGATGCATATTTCCATCATTACGATCAACATTTACTTCATTATGATGCATATTTCTTTCATTTTGATGCATATTTACTTCATTACGATCAATATTTCCTTCGTTTTGATGAATGTTTACTTAATTTTGATGCATATTTACTTCATTACGATCAACATTATCTTTGTTTCGATGTATATTTCCTTCATTTCGATGAATATTTACTTCATTTAGATGCATAATTACTTCGTTTCGATGCGTATTTTCTTCATTTTGATGCATATATTTTCTTCATTACGATCAACATTTCATTCATTTTTATGCATATTTCCTTCATTTTACTGCAAATTTACCTCATTACGATCAACATTTCCTTCGTTTCAATTAATATTTCTTTTGTTTCGATGCATATTTACTTCATTTTGATGCTTATTTCTTTGTTAAGATGAACATTTCCTTCGTTTCGATGCATATTTTCTTCATTTTTATGCATATTTCCTTCATTTTAATGCATATTTACTTTATTACGATCAACATTTTTACTTCATTACGATCAACATTTCCTTCGTTTTGATGCATATTTAATTCATTTTTATGCATATTTCCATCATTTCGACGTATATTTCCTTTGTTTCGATGTATATTTACTGCATTTTGATGTATTTTTACTTCATTTCGATGTATATTTCCTTTATTTTGATGCATATTTACTTAATTACGATCAACATTTCTTTTGTTTTTATGCATATTTACTATGTTTTGATGCATATTTCTTTCGTTTCGATTGATATTTACTTCATTTTGATGCGTATTTACTAAATTACGATCATAATTTCCTTCATTTCGATGCATATTTACTTCATTTTGATGGATATTTACTTCATTACGATCAACATTTCCTTCGTTTCAATTCATATTTCTTTCGTGTCGATGCATATTTACTTCATTACGATCAATATTTCCTTTGATTCGATGCATAATTCCGTCATTTCCATGCATATTTCCTTCGTTTCGATGTATATTTACTTTATTTTGATGCATATTTATTTCATTTCGATGCATATTTCCTTCATTACGATCAATATTTCCTTTGTTTCGATGCATATTTCCTTCGTTTCGACGCATATTTCCTCTGTTTCGATGTATATTTACTTCATTTTGATGTATTTTTACTTCATTTCGATGCATATTTCCTTTATTTTGAAGCATCTTTCCTTTATTTTTATGCATATTTATTTCGTTTTGATGAATATTTCTTTCGTTTCTATTGATATTTACTTCATTTTGATGCGTATTTACTAAATTACTATCAATATTTCCTTCGTTTCGAAGCATATTTACTTCATTTTGATGGATATTTAATTTATCACGATCAACATTTCTTTCGTTTCGATGCATATTTACTTCATTTCGATGCATATTTCCTTCATTACGATCAACGATGAACATTTCCTTCGTTTTGATGCATATTTAATTCATTTTTATGCATATTTCCTTCATTTTGATGCATATTTACTTCATTACGATCAACATTTTTACTTCATTACGATCAACATTTCCTTTGTTTCGATGCATATTTCCATCATTTCGACGTATATTTCCTTTGTTTCGATGTATATTTACAGCATTTTGATGTATTTTTACTTCATTTCGATGTATATTTCCTTTATTTTGATGCATATTTACTTAATTACGATCAACATTTCTTTCGTTTTTATGCATATTTACTTTGTTTTGATGCATATTTCTTTCGTTTCGATTGATATTTACTTCATTTTGATGCGTATTTACTAAATTACGATCAACATTTCCTTCATTTCGATGCATATTTACTTCATTTTGATGGATATTTACCTCATTACGATCAACATTTCCTTCGTTTCAATTCATATTTCTTTCGTGTCGATGCATATTTACTTCATTATGATCAATATTTCCTTTGATTCGATGCATAATTCCGTCATTTCCATGCATATTTCCTTCGTTTCGATGTATATTTACTTTATTTTGATGCATATTTATTTAATTTCGATGCATATTTCCTTCATTACGATTAACATTTCCTTCATTTTGATGCATATTTCCTTCGTTTTGATGCATATTTACTTTATTTTGATACATATTTACTTAATTACGATCAACATTTATTCGTTTCGATGTATATTTCCTTATTTCGATGCATATTTACTTCATTTAGATGCATATTTACTTCGTTTCGATGTATATTTCCTTCATTTTGATACATATTTACTTCATTACGATCAAGATTTCCTTCGTTTTTACGTATATTTCCTTTATTTTTATTCATATTTACTTCATTACGATCGACATTTCCTTTGTTTCGATGCATATTTACTTCATTTTAATGCATATTTATCTCATTATGATCAATATTTCCTTCGTTTCAATTCATAATTCTTTCGTTTCGATGCATATTTACTTCATTTTGATGCATATTTACTTCGTTACGATCAATATTTCCTTCGTTTCGATGCATATTTATTTCATTTTTATGCATATTTCCTTCATTTTGATGCATATTTACTTCATTACTATCAACATTTTTACTTCATTACGATCAACATTTTCTTTGTTTCGATGCATATTTCCTTCATTTCGACGCATATTTCCTTTGTTTCGATTTATATTTACTTCATTTTGATGTATTTTTACTTCATTTCGATGCACATTTCCTTTATTTTGATGCATATTTATTACATTACGACCAACATTTCATTCGTTTTTATGCATATTTATTTTGTTTTTATACATATTACTATCTTTCGATTGATATTTACTTCATTTTGATGCGTATTTACTAAATTACGATCAACATTTTCTTCGTTTCGATGCATATTACTTCATTTTGATGGATATTTACTTTATTACGATCAACATTTCTTTCGTTTCAATGCATATTTACTTAATTTTGATGCATATTTACTTCATTACGATCAATATTTTCTTTGATTCGATGCATAATTCCGTCATTTCCATGCATATTTCCTTCGTTTCGATGTATATTTACTTCATTTTGATGCATATTTACTTCATTTCAATGCATATTTCCTTCATTACGATCAACATTTCCTTCATTTTGATGCATATTTCCTTCATTTTGATGCATATTTACTTCATTACGATCAATATTTCCTTCGTTTTGATGCATATTTACTTCATTTTGATGCATATTTACTTCATTACGATCAATATTTCCTTCATTTTGATGCATATTTCCTTCATTTGCATGCATATTTCCTTCGTTTCGATGTATATTTACTTCATTTTGATGCACATTTATTTCATTTCGATGCATATTTCATTCATTACGATCAACATTTCCTTCGTTTTGATGCATATTTCTTTCATTTTGATGCGTATTTACTTAATTTTGATGCATATTTACTTCATTACGATCAATATTTTCTTCGTTTCGATGTATATTTCCTTCAGTTCGATGCATATTTACTTCATTTAGATGCATATTTACTTCGTTTCGATGCATATTTCCTTTATTTTGATGCATATTTACTTTATTACGATCAACATTTCCTTTGTTTTTATGCATATTTCCTTCATTTTGCTGCATATTTACCTCATTACGATCAACATTTCCTTAGTTTCAATTCATATTTCTTTCATTTCGATGCATATTTACTTTATTTTGATGCATATTTACTTCATTACGATGAACATTTCCTTCGTTTCGATGCATATTTACTTCATTTTTATGCATATTTCCTTAATTTTGTTGCATATTTACTTCATTTCGATCAACATTTTTACTTCATTACGATCAACATTTCCTTTGTTTCGATGCATATTTCCTTCATTTCGACGTATATTTCCTTTGTTTCGATGTATATTTACTGCATTTTGATGTATTTTTACTTCATTTCGATGCATATTTCCTTTATTTTGATGCATATTTACTTAATTATGATCAACATTTCCTCCGTTTTTATGCATATTTACTTAGTTTTGATGCATATTTCATTCGTTTCGAATGATATTTACTTCATTTTGATGTGTATTTACTAAATTACGATCAACATTTTCTTCGTTTCGATGCATATTTACTTCATTTTGATGGATATTTACCTCATTACGATCAACATTTCCTTTCTTTCAATTCATATTTCTATCGTTTCGATGCATATTTACTTCATTTTGATGCATATTTACTTCGTTACGATCAACATTTCCTTCATTTCGTTGCATATTTACATCATTTTTATGCATATTTTCATCATTTTGATGCATATTTACTTCATTACTATCAACATTTTTACTTCATTACGATCAATATTTACTTTGTTTCGATGCATATTTTCTTCATTTCTACGCATATTTCCTTTGTTTCGATTTATATTTACTTCATTTTGATGTATTTTTACTTCATTTCGATGCATATTTCTTTTATTTTGATGCATATTTACTTCATTACGACCAACATCTCATTCGTTTTTATGCATATTTATTTCGTTTTGATGCAAATTACTATCGTTTCGATTGATATTTACTTCATTTTGATGCGTATTTACTAAATTACGATCAACATTCCTTTGTTTCGATGCATATTTACTTCATTTTGATGGAATTTAATTTATTACGATCAACATTTCTTTCGTTTCAATGCATATTTACTTCATTTTGATGCATATTTACTTCATTACGATCAATATTTCCTTTGATTCGATGCATAATTCCGTCATTTCCATGCATATTTCCTTCGTTTCGATGTATATTTACTTCATTTTGATGCATATTTACTTCATTTTGAAGCATATTTCCTTCATTACGATCAACATTTCCTTCATTTTGATGCATATTTCCTTTATTTTGATGCATATTTACTTCATTACGATCAATATTTCCTTCGTTTTGATGCATTTTTACTTCATTTTTATGCATATTTACTTCATTACGATCAACATTTCCTTTGATTCGATGCATAATTCCTTCATTTCCATGCATATTTCCTACGTTTCGATGGATATTTACTTCATTTTGATGCACATTTAGTTCATTCGATGCATATTTCATTCATTACGATCAACATTTCCTTCGTTTTGATGCATATTTCTTTCATTTTGATGCATATTTACTTCATTTTGATGCATATTTACTTCATTACGATCAATATTTTCTTCGTTTCGATGTATATTTCCTTCAGTTCGATGCATATTTACTTCATTTAGATGCATATTTATTTCGTTTCGATGCATATTTCCTTTATTTTGATGCATATTTACTTTATTACGATCAACATTTCCTTTGTTTTTATGCATATTTCCTTCATTTTGCTGCATATTTACCTCATTACGATCAACATTTCCTTAGTTTCAATTCATATTTCTTTCATTTCGATGCATATTTACTTCATTTTGATGCATATTTACTTCATTACGATGAACATTTCCTTCGTTTCGATGCATATTTACTTCATTTTTATGCATATTTCCTTAATTTTGATGCATATTTACTTCATTACGATAAACATTTTTACTTCATTACGATCAACATTTCCTTTGTTTCGATGCATATTTCCTTCATTTCGACGTATATTTCCTTTGTTTCGATGTATATTTACTGCATTTTGATGTATTTTTACTTCATTTCGATGCATATTTCCTTTATTTTGATGCATATTTACTTAATTATGATCAACATTTCCTCCGTTTTTATGCATATTTACTTAGTTTTGATGCATATTTCTTTCGTTTCGATTGATATTTACTTCATTTTTATGTGTATTTACTAAATTACGATCAACATTTTCTTCGTTTCGATGCATATTTACTTCATTTTGATGGATATTTACCTCATTACGATCAACATTTCCTTCGTTTCAATTCATATTTCTATCGTTTCGATGCATATTTACTTCATTTTGATGCATATTTACTTCGTTACGATCAACATTTCCTTCATTTCGATGCATATTTACATCATTTTTATGCATATTTTCATCATTTTGATGCATATTTACTTCATTACTATCAACATTTTTACTTCATTACGATCAATATTTACTTTGTTTCGATGCATATTTTCTTCATTTCTACGCATATTTCCTTTGTTTCGATTTATATTTACTTCATTTTGATGTATTTTTACTTCATTTCGATGCATATTTCTTTTATTTTGATGCATATTTACTTCATTACGACCAACATCTCATTCGTTTTTATGCATATTTATTTCGTTTTGATGCAAATTACTATCGTTTCGATTGATATTTACTTCATTTTGATGCGTATTTACTAAATTACGATCAACATTCCTTTGTTTCGATGCATATTTACTTCATTTTGATGGAATTTAATTTATTACGATCAACATTTCTTTCGTTTCAATGCATATTTCTTCATTTTGATGCATATTTACTTCATTACGATCAATATTTCCTTTGATTCGAGGCATAATTCCGTCATTTCCATGCATATTTCCTTCGTTTCGATGTATATTTACTTCATTTTGATGCATATTTACTTCATTTTGAAGCATATTTCCTTCATTACGATCAACATTTCCTTCATTTTGATGCATATTTCCTTTATTTTGATGCATATTTACTTCATTACGATCAATATTTCCTTCGTTTTGATGCATTTTTACTTCATTTTTATGCATATTTACTTCATTATGATCAACATTTCCTTTGATTCGATGCATAATTCCTTCATTTCCATGCATATTTCCTACGTTTCGATGGATATTTACTTCATTTTGATGCACATTTACTTCATTCGATGCATATTTCATTCATTACGATCAACATTTCCTTCGTTTTGATGCATATTTCTTTCATTTTGATGCATATTTACTTAATTTTGATGCATATTTACTTCATTACGATCAACATTTTCTTCGGTTCGATGTATATTTCCTTCAGTTCGATGCATATTTACTTCATTTAGATGCATATTTACTTCGTTTCGATGCACATTTCCTTCATTTTGATGCATATTTACTTCATTATGATCAACATTTCCTTGTTTTTATGCATATTTCCTACATTTTACTGCATATTTACCTCATTACGATAAACATTTCCTTCATTTCAATTCATATTTCTTTCATTTCAATGCATATTTACTTCACTTTGATGCATATTTACTCCGTTATGATGATCATTTCCTTCATTTCGATGCATATTTACTTCATTTTTATGCATATTTCCTTTATTTTGATGCATATTTACTTCATTACGATCAACATTTTTACTTCATTACGATCAACATTTCCTTTGTTTCGATGCATATTCCTTCATTTCGACGTATATTTCCTTTGTTTCGATGTACACTTACTGCATTTTTATGTATTTTTACTTCATTTCGATGCATATTTCCTTTATTTTGATGCATATTTACTTAATTACGATCAATATTTCTTTTGTTTTTATGCATATTTACTTCGTTTTGATGCATATTTCTTTCGTTTATATTGATATTTACTTCATTTTGATGCGTATTTACTAAATTACGATCAACATTTCCTTCATTTCGATGCATATTTACTTCATTTTGACAGATATTTACCTTATTATGATCAACATTTCCTTCGTTTCAATTCATATTGCTTTCGTTTCGATGCATATTTACTTCATTTTGATGCATATTTACTTCGTTACGATCAACATTTCCTTCGTTTCGATGCATATTTACTTCATTTTTATGCATATTTCCTTCATTTTGATGCATATTTACTTCATTACTATCAACATTTTACTTCATTACGATCAACATTTCATTTGTTTCGATGCATATTTCCTTCTTTTCGACGCATATTTCCTTTGTTTCGATTTATATTTACTTCATTTTGATGTATTTTTACTTCATTTCGATGCACATTTCCTTTATTTTGATGCATATTTATTTCATTACGACCAACATTTCATTCGTTTTTATGCATATTTATTTTGTTTTGATGCATATTACTATCGTTTCGATTGATATTTACTTCATTTTGATGCGTATTTACTAAATTACGATCAACATTTCCTTCGTTTCGATGCATATTTACTTCATTTTGATGGATATTTAATTTATTACGATCAACATTTCTTTCGTTTCAATGCATATTTACTTCATTTTGATGGATATTTACTTCATTACGATCAATATTTCCTTTGATTCGATGTATGTTTACTTCATTTTGATGCACATTTACTTCATTTCGATGCATATTTCATTAATTACGATCAACATTTCCTTCTTTTTGATGCATATTTCTTTCATTTTGATGCATATTTACTTAATTTTGATGCATATTTACTTCATTACGATCAACATTTTCTTCGTTTCGATGTATATTTCCTTCAGTTCGATGCATATTTACTTCATTTAGATTCATATTTACTTCGTTTCGATGCATATTTCCTTCATTTTGATGCATATTTACTTCATTACGATCAACATTTCCTTTGTTTTTATGCATATTTCCTTCATTTTACTGCATATTTACCTCATTACGATCAACATTTCCTTCGTTTCAATTCATATTTTTTTCATTTCGAAGCATATTTACTTTATTTTGATGCATATTTACTTAGTACGATGAACATTTCCTTCGTTTCGATGCATATTTAATTCATTTTTATGCATATTTCCTTCATTTTGATGCATATTTACTTCATTACGATCAACATTTTTACTTCATTACGATCAACATTTCCTTCGTTTCGATGCATATTTCCTTCATTTCGATGCATATTTCCTTTGTTTCGATTTATATTTACTTCATTTTGATGTATTTTTACTTCATTTTGATGCATATTTCTTTTATTTTGATGCATATTTACTTCATTACGACCAACATTTCATTCATTTTTATGCATATTTATTTCGTTTTGATGCATATTACTATCGTTTTGATTGATATTTACTTCATTTTGATGCGTATTTACTAAATTATGATCAACATTTCCTTCGTTTCGATGCATATTTACTTTATTTTGATGGATATTTACTTTATTACGATCAACATTTCATTTGTTTCAATGCATATTTAGTTCATTTTGATGCATATTTACTTCATTACGATCAATATTTCCTTTGATTCGATGCATAATTCCATCATTTACATGCATATTTCCTTCGTTTCGATGTATATTTACTTCATTTTGATGCATATTTACTTCATTTCGATGCATATTTCCTTCATTACGATCAACATTTCCTTCATTTTGATGCATATTTCCTTCATTTTGATGCATATTTACTTCATTACGATCAATATTTCATTCATTTTGATGTATATTTACTTCATTTTGATACATATTTAATTCATTACGATCAACATTTTATTCGTTTCGATGTATATTTCCTTCATTTTGATGCATATTTACTTCATTTAGATGCTTATTTACTTCGTTTCGATGCATATTTCCTTCATTTTGATACATATTTACTTCATTACGATCAACATTTCCTTCATTTTTATGCGTATTTCCTTCAATTTTATTCATATTTATTTCATTACGCTCGACATTTCCTTTGTTTCGATGCATATTTATCTCATTACGATCAATATTTCCTTCGTTTCAATTCATATTTCTTTTGTTTCGATGCATATTTACTTCATTTTGATGCATATTTACTTCGTTACGATCAACATTTCCTTCGTTTCGATGCATATTTACTTCATTTTTATGCATATTTCCTTCATTTTGATGCTTATTTACTTCATTACTATCAACATTTTTACTTCATTACGATCAACATTTCCTTTGTTTCGATGAATATTACCTTCATTTCGACGCATATTTCCTTTGTTTCAATATATATTTACTTCATTTTGATGTATTTTTACTTCATTTCGATGCATATTTCCTTCATTTTGATGCATATTTACTTCGTTACGATCAATATTTCCTTCATTTTGATGTATATTAACTTCATTTTGATACATATTTAATTCATTACGATCAATATTTTATTCGTTTCAATGTATATTTCCTTCATTTCGATGCATATTTACTTCATTTAGATGCATATTTACTTCATTTCGATGCATATTTCATTCGTTTTGATACATATTTACCTCATTACGATCAACATTTCCTTCATTTTTATGCATATTTCCTTTATTTTTATTCATATTTACTTCATTACGATCGACATTTCCTTTGTTTCGATGCATATTTACTTCATTTTAATGCATATTTATCTCATTACGATCAACATTTCCTTCGTTTCAATTCATATTTCTTTCTTTTCGATGCATATTTACTTCATTTTATTGCATATTTACTTCGTTACGTTCAACATTTCTTTCGTTTCGATGCATATTTACTTCATTTTTATGCATATTTCCTTCATTTTTGATGCATATTTACTTCATTACGATCAACATTTTTACTTCATTACGATCAACATTTCTTTGTTTCGGTGCATATTTCCTTCATTCGACGCATATTTCTTTTGTTTAGATTTATATTTACTTTATTTTGATGTATTTTTACTTTATTTCGATGTATATTTCTTTTATTTTGATGCATATTTACTTCATTACGACCAACATTTCATTCATTTTTATGCATATTTATTTCGTTTTGATGCATATTACTATCGTTTCGATTGATATTTACTTCATTTTGTTGCTTATTTACTAAATTACGATCAACATTTCCTTCGTTTCGATGCATATTTACTTCATTTTGATGGATATTTAATTTATTACGATCAACATTTCTTTCGTTTCAATGCATATTTACTTCATTTTGCTGCATATTTACTTCATTACGATCAATATTTACTTTGATTCAATGCATAATTCCGTCATTTCTATGCATATTTCCTTCGTTTCGATGTATATTTACTTCATTTTGATGCTTATTTGCTTCATTTCATTGCATATTTCTTTCATTACGATCAACATTTCCTTCATTTCATTACGATCAATATTTCCTTCATTTTGATGCATATTTACTTCATTTTGATATATATTTATTTCATTACGATCAACATTTTATTCGTTTCGATGTATATTTCCTTCATTTCAATGCATATTTACTTCATTTAGATGCATATTTACCTTGTTTCGATGTATATTTCCTTCATTTTGATACATATTTACTTCATTACGATCAACATTTCCTTCGTTTTTATGCATATTTCCTTTATTTTTATTCATATTTACTTCATTACGATCGACATTTTCTTTGTTTCAATGCATATTTACTTCATTTTAATGCATATTTATCTCATTACGATCAACATTTCCTTCATTTCAATTCATATTTCTTTCGTTTCTATGCATATTTACTTTATTTTGATGCATATTTACTTCGTTACGTTCAACATTTCTTTCGTTTCGATGCATATTTACTTCATTTTTATGCATATTTCCTTCATTTTGATGCATATTTACTTCATTACTATAAACATTTTTACTTCATTACGATCAACATTTCCTTTGTTTCGATGCATATTTCCTTCATTTGGACGCATATTTCCTTTGTTTCGATTTATATTTACTTCATTTTGATGTACTTTTACTTCATATTGATGCATATTTCCTTTATTTTGATACATATTACTTCATTACGACCAACTTTTTATTCATTTTTATGCATATTTATTTCGTTTTGATTGATATTACTATAGTTTCGATTGATATTTACTTCATTTTGATGCGTATTTATTAAATCACGATCAATATTTCCTTCGTTTTGATGCATATTTACTTCATTTTGATGGATATTTACTTTATTACGATCAACATTTTTTCGTTTCAATGCATATTTACTTCATTTTTATGCATATTTACTTCATTACGATCAATATTTCCTTTGATTCGATGCATAATTCCGTCATTTCCATGCATATTTCCTTCGTTTCGATGTATATTTACTTCATTTCAATGAATATTTCCTTCATAACGATCAACATTTCCTTCATTTTGATGCATATTTCCTTCATTTTGATACATATTTACTTCATTACGATCAATATTTCCTTCGTTTTGATGTATATTTACTTCATTTTGATGCATATTTACTTCATTACGATCAATATTTCCTTTGATTCGATGCATAATTCCTTCATTTCCATGCATATTTCCTTCGTTTCGATGTATATTTACTTCATTTTGATGCACATTTACTTCATTCGATGCATATTTCATTCATTACGATCAACATTTTCTTCGTTTTGATGCATATTTCTTTCATTTTGATGCGTATTTACTTAATTTTGATGCATATTTACTTCATTACGATCAACATTTTCTTCGGTTCGATGTATATTTCCTTCATTTCGATGCATATTTACTTCATTTAGATGCATATTTACTTCGTTTCGATGCATATTTCCTTCATTTTGATACATATTTACTTCATTACGATCAACATTTCCTTCGTTTTTACGTATATTTCCTTTATTTTTATTCATATTTACTTTATTACGATGACATTTCCTTTGTTTCGATGCATATTTACTTCATTTTAATGCATATTTATCTCATTACGATCAACATTTCCTTCGTTTCAATTCATATTTCTTTCATTTCGATGCATATTTACTTCATTTTGATGCATATTTACTTCGTTACGATGAACATTTCCTCCGTTTCGATGCATATTTACTTCATTTTTATGCATATTTCCTTCATTTTGATGCATATTTACTTCATTACGATCAACATTTCCTTTGTTTCGATGCATATTTCCTTCATTTCGATGTATATTTCCTTTGTTTCGATGTATATTTACTGCATTTTGATGTATTTTTACTTCATTTCGATGCATATTCCTTTATTTTGATGCATATTTACTTAATTATGATCAAAATTTCCTTCGTTTTTATGCATATTTACATCGTTTTGAAGCATATTTCTTTCGTTTCGATTGATATTTACTTCATTTTGATGCGTATTTACTAAATTACGATCAACATTTTCTTCGTTTCGATGCATATTTACTTCATTTTGATGGATATTTACTTTATTACGATCAACATTTCTTTCGTTTCAATGCATATTTACTTCATTTTGATGCATATTTACTTCATTACGATCAATATTTCCTTTGATTCGATGCGTAATTCCGTCATTTTCATGCATATTTCCTTCGTTTCGATGTATATTTACTTCATTTTGATGCATATTTACTTCATTTCGATGCATATTTCCTTCATTACGATCAACATTTCCTTCATTTTGATGCATATTTACTTAATTTTGATGCATATTTACTTCATTACGATCAACATTTTCTTCGGTTCGATGTATATTTCCTTCAGTTCGATGCATATTTCCTACATTTAGATGCATATTTACTTCGTTTCGATGCACATTTCCTTCATTTTGATGCATATTTACTTCATTATGATCAACATTTCCTTTGTTTTTATGAATAGTTCCTTCATTTTACTGCATATTTACCTCATTACAATCAACATTTCCTTCGTTTCAATTCATATTTCTTTCATTTCGATGCATATTTACTTCATTTTGATGCATATTTACTCCGTTACGATGAACATTTCCTTCGTTTCGATGCATATTTACTTCATTTTTATGCATATTTTCTTCATTTTGATGCATATTTACTTCATTACGATCAACATTTTTACTTCATTACGATCAACATTTCCTTTGTTTCGATGCATATTTCCTTCATTTCGACGTATATTTTCTTTGTTTCGATGTATATTTACTGCATTTTGATGTATTTTTACTTCATTTCGATGCATATTTCCTTTATTTTGATGCATATTTACTTAATTACGATCAACATTTATTTCGTTTTTATGCATATTTACTTTGTTTTGATGCATATTTCTATCGTTTTGATTGATATTTACTTTATTTTTATGCGTATTTACTAAATTACGATCAACATTTCCTTCATATTGATGCATATTTACTTCATTTTGATGGATATTTAACTCATTACGATCAACATTTCCTTCGTTTCAATTCATATTTCTTTCGTTTCGATGCATATTTACTTCATTTTGATGCATATTTACTTCGTTACGATCAACATTTCCTTTGTTTCGATGCATATTTACATCATTTTTATGCATATTTCCTTCATTTTGATGCATATTTACTTCAATACTATCAACATTTTTACTTCATTACGATCAACATTTCCTTTGTTTCGATGCATATTTCCTTCATTTCGACGCATATTTCCTTTGTTTCGATTTATATTTACTTCATTTTGATGAATTTTTACTTCATTTCGATGCATATTTCTTTTGTTTTGATGCATATTTACTTCATTACGATCAACATTTCATTTGTTTCGATGCATATTTCCTTCTTTTTGACGCATATTTCCTTTGTTTCGATTTATATTTACTTCATTTTGATGTATTTTTACTTCATTTCGATGCACATTTCCTTTATTTTGATGCATATTTATTTCATTACGACCAACATTTCATTCGTTTTTATGCATATTTATTTTGTTTTGATGCATATTACTATCGTTTCGATTGATATTTACTTCATTTTGATGTGTATTTACTAAATTACGATCAATATTTCCTTCGTTTCGATGCATATTTACTTCATTTTGATGGATATTTACTTTATTACGATCAACATTTCATTCGTTTCAATGCATATTTACTTCATTTTGATACATATTTACTTCATTACGATCAATATTTCCTTTGATTCGATACATAATTCTGTCATTTCCATGCATATTTCCTACGTTTCGATGTATATTTACTTTATTTTGATGCATATTTACTTCATTTCGATGCATATTTCCTTCATTACGATTAACATTTCCTGCATTTTGATGCATATTTCCTTCATTTTGATGCATATTTACTTCATTACGATCAATATTTCCTTCGTTTTGATGCATATTTACTTCATTTTGATACATATTTACTTCATTACGATCAACATTTTATTCGTTTTTATGCATATTTCATTCATTTTTATTCATATTTACTTCATTACGATCGACATTTCCTTTGTTCGATGCATATTTACTTCATTTTAATGCATATTTATCTCATTATGATCAATATTTCCTTCGTTTCAATTCATATTTCTTTTATTTCGATGCATATTTACTTCGTTTTGATGCATATTTACTT
>JAHCLQ010000894.1:0-105209 GCA_023678885.1 Pogostemon cablin
AAGATCTACATTTTCTTGGTTTCGATGCATATTTCCTTCGATTTTGATGCATATTTACTTCATTTTAACGTATATTTCCTTCGTTTCGATGAATATTTACTTCATTTTGATGCATAATTACTTCATATCGATGCATATTTTCTTCATTTTGATGCATATTTATTTCATTACGATCAACATTTCCTTCGTTTTGATGCATATTTCCTTTATTTTGATGCATATTTCCTTCATTTTGACGCATATTTACGTCATTACAATCAACATTTCCTTCGTTTTGATACATAATTCCTTCATTTTGATGCATATTTACTTCAATACGATCAACATTTCCTTTGGTTCAATGCATATCACTTCATTTTGATGCATATTTACCTCGTTACGATCAATATTTCCTTCGTTTCTATTCATATTTCTTTTGTTTCGATACATATTTATTTTATTTTGATGCATATTTACTTCGTTACGATCAACATTTTCTTCATTTCGATGCATATTTTCTTCATTTTGATGCATATTTACTTCATTACGATTAACATTTACTTCGTTATGATGCATATTTCATTCATTTTGATGCATATTTACTTCATTACGATCAACATTTCCTTCGTTTCGATGCAAATTTCCTTCATTTTGATGCAGATTTACTTCATTACGTTCAATATTCCTTCGTTTCTATGCATATTTTCTTCATTTTGATACATATTTCATTTGTTTCGATGTATATTTACTTCATTTTGACGCATATTCACTTCATTTCGATGCAGATTTCCTTATTTTTATGCGTATTTACTTCATTACGATCAACATTTCGTTCATTTTATTGCATATTTCCTGTATTTTGATGCACATTTTCTTCATCACGATCAACATTTCCTTCGTTTCGATGCATATTTATTTCATTTTGAAGCAGATTTTCTTCATTACTTTCAATATTTCCTTCGTTTCAATACATATTTACTTCATTTTGATGCATATTTACTTAATTACAATCAATATTTCCTTCGTTTTGATGCATTTTTACTTCATTTTGATTCATATTTACTTTTTTACGATCAATATTTCCATAGTTTCGAAGCATATTTACTTCACTACGATCAACATGTCCTTCATTTCGATGCATATATCCTTTATTTTGATGCATATTTACTTCATTACGATCAATATTTCCTTCGATTCGTTGCATATTTCCTTCATTTCAATGCATATTTCCTTCGTTTCAATGTATATTAACTTCATTTTGATGCATATTTACATCATTTCGTTGCATATTTCTTTCATTTTGATGCATATTTACTTCATTACGATCAACAATTCCTTCATTTTGATGCATATATACTTCATTACGATCAACATATCATTCGTTTCTATGCATATTTACTTTATTTTGATGCATATTTACCTCATTAAGATCTACATTTTCTTGGTTTTGATGCATATTTCTTTTATTTCGATGAATATTTACTTCATTTTAACGTATAATTACTTCGTTACGGTAAACATTTCCTACGTTTCGTTGTATATTTACTTCATTTTGATGCATAATTACTTCATTGAGATCAATATTTCCATAGTTTCGATGCATATTTACTTCACTACGATCAATATTTCCTTCGTTTCGATGTATATTTCTTTCATTTTGATGCATATTTACTTTACTACGATCAGCATTTCCTTCGATACGATGCATATTTCCTTCATTTCGATGATATTTTCTTCATTTCGATGTATATAATTACTTCATTTTGATGCATATTTACTCCATTTCAATGCATATTTCCTTTATTTTGATGCATATTTACTTCATTACGATCAACATTTCCTTCATTTTGATGCATATTTACTTCATTACGATCAATATTTACTTTGTTTCGATGCATATTTACTTCATTTTAATGCATATTTACTTCATTACGATCAACATTTCCTTCGTTTCGATGCATATTTACTTCATTTTGATGCATATTTACCTCATTAAGATCAATATTTCCTTTTTTAAATGCATATTTCTTTCATTTTGATGTATATTTACTTCATTTTGATGCTCATTTTCTCGTTTTGATGCATATTTACTTTATTTTGATGCATATTTACTTCATTATGATAGACATTTGCTTCATTTCGATGCATATTTACTTCATTTTGATGCACATTTACTTCATTATGATCAACATTTCCTTCGATTCGATGTATGTTTCCTTCATTTCAATGCATATTTCCTTTGTTTCAATGTATATTTTATTAATTTTGATGCATATTTACATCATTTCGTTGCATATTTCATTCATTTTGATGCATATTTACTTCATTACGATCAACATTTCCTTCGCTTTGATGCATATTTCCTTCATTATGATGCATAATTACTTCATTAAGATCAACATTTTCATCGTTTCGATGCAAATTTACATCATTTTGATGCATATTTACTTCATTACGTTCAACATTTCATTCATTTTAATGCATATATTCATTCATTTCGATGCATATTTCTTTCGTTTTGATGCATGTTTACTTCAGTTTGATGCTCATTTTCACGTTTCGGTCCATATTTACTTTATTTTGATGTATATTTACTTCATTACGATCGAAATTTACTTCGATTCGATGCATATTCCCTTCATTTCGATGCATATTTCCTTCATTTTGATTCATATTTACTTCATTTCGATGCATATTTTCTTCATTTTGATGCATATATACTTCATTACGATCAACATTTCCTTCGTTTCGATGCATATTTCCTTCATTTTGATGCATATTTCCTACATTTTATTGCATATTTACCTCATTACGATCAACATTTCCTTCGTTTCAATTCATATTTCTTTCATTTCGATGCATATTTACTTCATTTTGATGCATATTTACTCCGTTACGATGAACATTTCCTTTGTTTCGATGCATATTTATTTCATTTTTATGCATATTTCCTTCATTTTGATGCATATTTACTTCATTACGATCAATATTTCCTTTGTTTCGATGCATATTTCCTTCATTTCGACGTATATTTCCTTTGTTTCGATGTATATTTACTGCATTTTGATGTATTTTTACTTCATTTCGATGCATATTTCCTTTATTTTGATGCATATTTACTTAATTACGATCAACATTTCTTTCATTTTATGCATATTTACTTCGTTTTGTTGCATATTTCTTTCATTTCGATTGATATTTACTTCATTTTGATGCGTATTTACAAAATTACGATCATTTCCATGCATATTTACTTCATTTCGATTCATATTTACTTCATTTTGATGGATATTTACTTTATTACGATCAACATTTCATTCATTTCAATGCATATTTACTTCATTTTGTTGCATATTTACTTCATTACCATAAATATTTCCTTTAATTCGATGTAAAATTCCGTCATTTCCATGCATATTTCCTTCGTTTCGATGTATATTTACTTCATTTTGATGCATATTTACTTCATTTCGATACATATTTCCTTCATTACGATCAACACTTCCTTCATTTTGATGCATATTTCCTTCATTTTGATGCATATTTACTTCATTACGATCAATATTTCCTTCATTTTGATGCATATTTACTTCATTTTGATACATATTTACTTCATTACGATCAACATTTTATTCGTTTCGATGTATATTTCCTTCATTTCGATGCATATTTACTTCATTTAGAAGCATATTTACTTCATTTCGATGCATATTTCCTTCATTTTGATACATATTTACTTCATTACGATCAACATTTCCTTCGTTTTTATGCATATTTCCTTCATTTTTATTCATATTTACTTCATTACGATCGACATTTCCTTTGTTTTGATGCATATTTACTTCATTTTAATGCCTATTTATCTCATTACGATCAACATTTCCTTCATTTCAATTCATATTTCTTTCGTTTCGATGCATATTTACTTCAGTTTGATGCATATTTACTTCGTTACGATCAACATTTCCTTCGTTTCGATGCATATTTACTTCATTTTTATGCATATTTCCTTCATTTTGATGCATATTTACTTCATTACTATCAATATTTTTACTTCATTACGATCAACATTTCCTTTGTTTCGATGTATATTTCCTTCATTTTGACGTATATTTCCTTTGTTTCGATGTATATTTACTGCATTTTGATGTATTTTTACTTCATTTCGATGCATATTTCCTTTATTTTGATGCATATTTACTTAATTACGATCAACATTTCTTTCGTTTTATGCATATTTACTTCGTTTTGATGCATATTTCTTTCGTTTCGATTGATATTTACTTCATTTTGATGCGTATTTACTAAATTACGATCAACATTTCCTTCATTTCGATGCATATTTACTTCATTTTGATGGATATTTACCTCATTAAGATCAACATTTCCTTCGTTTCAATTCATATTTCTTTCGTTTCGATGCATATTTACTTCATTTTTACGCATATTTACTTCGTTACGATCAACATTTCCTTCGTTTCGATGCATATTTACATCATTTTTATGCATATTTCCTTCATTTTGATGCATATTTACTTCATTACGATCAACATTTCCTTCGTTTCGATGAATATTTACTTCATTTTGATGCATAATTACTTCATATCGATGCATATTTTCTTCATTTTGATGCATATTTATTTCATTACGATCAACATTTCCTTCGTTTTGATGCATATTTCCTTTATTTTGATGCATATTTCCTTCATTTTGACGCATATTTACGTCATTACAATCAACATTTCCTTCGTTTTGATACATATTTCCTTCATTTTGATGCATATTTACTTCAATACGATCAACATTTCCTTTGTTTCAATGCATATTCACTTCATTTTGATGCATATTTACCTCGTTACGATCAATATTTCCTTCGTTTCTATTCATATTTCTTTTGTTTCGATACATATTTATTTTATTTTGATGCATATGTACTTCGTTACGATCAACATTTTCTTCGTTTCGATGCATATTTTCTTCATTTTGATGCATATTTACTTCATTACGATTAACATTTACTTCGTTATGATGCATATTTCCTTCATTTTGATGCATATTTACTTCATTACGATCAACATTTCCAACGTTTCGATGCAAATTTCCTTCATTTTGATGCAGATTTACTTCATTACGTTCAATATTCCTTCGTTTCTATGCATATTTTCTTCACTTTGATACATATTTCATTTGTTTCGTTGTATATTTACTTCATTTTGACGCATATTCACTTCATTTCGATGCAGATTTCCTTATTTTTATGCGTATTTACTTCATTACGATCAACATTTCGTTCATTTTATTGCATATTTCCTGTATTTTGATGCACATTTTCTTCATCACGATCAACATTTCCTTCGTTTCGATGCATATTTACTTCATTTTGAAGCAGATTTTCTTCATTACTTTCAATATTTCCTTCGTTTCAATGCATATTTACTTCATTTTGATGCATATTTACTTCATTACAATCAATATTTCCTTCGTTTTGATGCATTTTTACTTCATTTTGATTCATATTTACTTTTTTACGATCAATATTTCCATAGTTTCGAAGCATATTTACTTCACTACGGTCAACATGTCCTTCATTTCGATGCATATATCCTTTATTTTGATGCATATTTACTTCATTACGATCAATATTTCCTTCGATTCGTTGCATATTTCCTTCATTTCAATGCATATTTCCTTCGTTTCAATGTATATTAACTTCATTTTGATGCATATTTACATCATTTCGTTGCATATTTCTTTCATTTTGATGCTTATTTACTTCATTACGATCAACAATTCCTTCATTTTGATGCATATATACTTCATTACGATCAACATATCATTCGTTTCTATGCATATTTACTTCATTTTGATGCATATTTACCTCATTAAGATCTACATTTTCTTGGTTTTGATGCATATTTCTTTTATTTCGATGAATATTTTCTTCATTTTAACGCATAATTACTTCGTTACGATAAACATTTCCTACGTTTCGTTGTATATTTACTTCATTTTGATGCATAATTACTTCATTGAGATCAATATTTCCATAGTTTCGATGCATATTTACTTCACTACGATCAATATTTCCTTCGTTTCGATGTATATTTCTTTCATTTTGATGCATATTTACTTTACTACGATCAGCATTTCCTTCGATACGATGCATATTTCCTTCATTTTGATGATATTTTCTTCATTTCGATGTATATAATTACTTCATTTTGATGCATATTTACTCCATTTCAATGCATATTTCCTTTATTTTGATGCATATTTACTTCATTACGATCAACATTTCCTTCATTTTGATGCATATTTACTTCATTACGATCAATATTTACTTTGTTTCGATGCATATTTACTTCATTTTAATGCATATTTACTTCATTACGATCAACATTTCCTTCGTTTCGATGCATATTTACTTCATTTTGATGCATATTTACCTCATTAAGATCAATATTTCCTTTTTTAAATGCATATTTCTTTCATTTTGATGCATATTTACTTCATTTTGATGCTCATTTTCACGTTTTGATGCATATTTACTTTATTTTGATGCATATTTACTTCATTATGATAGACATTTGCTTCATTTCGATGCATATTTACTTCATTTTGATGCACATTTACTTCATTATGATCAACATTTCCTTCGATTCGATGTATGTTTCCTTCATTTCAATGCATATTTCCTTTGTTTCAATGTATATTTTATTAATTTTGATGCATATTTACATCATTTCGTTGCATATTTCATTCATTTTGATGCATATTTACTTCATTACGATCAACATTTCCTTCGTTTTGATGCATATTTCCTTCATTATGATGCATAATTACTTCATTAAGATCAACATTTTCATCGTTTCGATGCAAATTTACATCATTTTGATGCATATTTACTTCATTACGTTCAACATTTCATTCATTTCAATGCATATATTCATTCATTTCGATGCATATTTCTTTCGTTTTGATGCATGTTTACTTCAGTTTGATGCTCATTTTCACGTTTCGGTCCATATTTACTTTATTTTGATGTATATTTACTTCATTACGATCGAAATTTCCTTCGATTCGATGCATATTCCCTTCATTTCGATGCATATTTCCTTCATTTTGATTCATATTCACTTCATTTCGATGCATATTTTCTTCATTTGATGCATATATACTTCATTACGATCAACATTTCCTTCGTTTCGATGCATATTTCCTTCATTTTGATGCATATTTCCTACATTTTATTGCATATTTACCTCATTACGATCAACATTTCCTTCGTTTCAATTCATATTTCTTTCATTTCGATGCATATTTACTTCATTTTGATGCATATTTACTCCGTTACGATGAACATTTCCTTTGTTTCGATGCATATTTATTTCATTTTTATGCATATTTCCTTCATTTTGATGCATATTTACTTCATTACGATCAATATTTCCTTTGTTTCGATGCATATTTCCTTCATTTGGACGTATATTTCCTTTGTTTCGATGTATATTTACTGCATTTTGATGTATTTTTACTTCATTTCGATGCATATTTCCTTTATTTTGATGCATATTTACTTAATTACGATCAACATTTCTTTCGTTTTATGCATATTTACTTCGTTTTGTTGCATATTTCTTTCATTTCGATTGATATTTACTTCATTTTGATGCGTATTTACAAAATTACGATCATTTCCATGGATATTTACTTCATTTCGATGCATATTTACTTCATTTTAATGGATATTTACTTTATTACGAACTACATTTCATTCATTTCAATGCATATTTACTTCATTTTTTTGCATATTTACTTCATTACGATCAATATTTCCTTTAATTCGATGTAAAATTCCGTCATTTCCATGCATATTTCCTTCGTTTCGATGTATATTTACTTCATTTTGATGCATATTTACTTCATTTCGATACATATTTCCTTCATTACGATCAACACTTCCTTCATTTTGATGCATATTTCCTTCATTTTGATGCATATTTACTTCATTACGATCAATATTTCCTTCATTTTGATGCATATTTACTTCATTTTGATACATATTTACTTCATTACGATCAACATTTTATTCGTTTCGATGTATATTTCCTTCATTTCGATGCATATTTACTTCATTTAGATGCATATTTACTTCATTTCGATGCATATTTCCTTCATTTTGATACATATTTACTTCATTACGATCAACATTTCCTTCGTTTTTATGCATATTTCCTTCATTTTTATTCATATTTACTTCATTACGATCGACATTTCCTTTGTTTTGATGCATATTTACTTCATTTTAATGCCTATTTATCTCATTACGATCAACATTTCCTTCATTTCAATTCATATTTCTTTCGTTTCGATGCATATTTACTTCAGTTTGATGCATATTTACTTCGTTACGATCAACATTTCCTTCGTTTCGATGCATATTTACTTCATTTTTATGCATATTTCCTTCATTTTGATGCATATTTACTTCATTACTATCAACATTTTTACTTCATTACGATCAACATTTCCTTTGTTTCGATGTATATTTCCTTCATTTTGACGTATATTTCCTTTGTTTCGATGTATATTTACTGCATTTTGATGTATTTTTACTTCATTTCGATGCATATTTCCTTTATTTTGATGCATATTTACTTAATTACGATCAACATTTCTTTCGTTTTATGCATATTTACTTCGTTTTGATGCATATTTCTTTCGTTTCGATTGATATTTACTTCATTTTGATGCGTATTTACTAAATTACGATCAACATTTCCTTCATTTCGATGCATATTTACTTCATTTTGATGGATATTTACCTCATTAAGATCAACATTTCCTTCGTTTCAATTCATATTTCTTTCGTTTCGATGCATATTTACTTCATTTTTACGCATATTTACTTCGTTACGATCAACATTTCCTTCGTTTCGATGCATTTTTACATCATTTTTATGCATATTTCCTTCATTTTGATGCATATTTACTTCATCACGATCAACATTTCCTTCGTTTCGATGCAAATTTCCTTCATTTTGATGCAGATTTACTTCATTACGTTCAATATTTCCTTCGTTTCGATGCATATTTTCTTCATTTTGATACATATTTCATTTGTTTCGATGTATATTTACTTCATTTTGACGCATATTTACTTCATTTCGATGCAGATTTCCTTATTTTTATGCGTATTTACTTCATTACGATCAACATTTCGTTCATTTTATTGCATATTTCCTTTATTTTGATGCACATTTACTTCATCACGATCAACATTTCCTTCGTTTCGATGCATATTTACTTCATTTTGAAGCAAATTTTCTTCATTACTTTCAATATTTCCTTCGTTTCAATGCATATTTACTTCATTTTGATGCATATTTACTTCATTACAATCAATATTTCCTTCGTTTCGATGCATTTTTACTTCATTTTGATTCATATTTACTTTTTTACGATCAATATTTCCATAGTTTCGAAGCATATTTACTTCACTATGATCAACATGTCTTTCATTTCGATTCATATTTCGTTTATGTTGATGCATATTTACTTCATTATGATCAACATTTCCTTCGATTCGTTGCATATTTCCTTCATTTCAATGCATATTTCCTTCGTTTCAATGTATATTAACTTCATTTTGATGCATATTTACATCATTTCGATGCATATTTCTTTCATTTTGATGCATATTTACTTCATTACGATCAACAATTCCTTCATTTTGATGCATGTATACTTCATTACGATCAACATATCATTCGTTTCTATGCATATTTACTTCATTTTGATGTATATTTACCTCATTAAGATCTACATTTTCTTCGTTTTAATGCATATTTCTTTCATTTCGATGAATATTTACTTCATTTTAATGCATAATTACTTCGTTACGATAAACATTTCCTACGTTTCGTTGTATATTTACTTCATTTTGATGCATAATTACTTCATTAAGATCAATATTTCCATAGTTTCGATGCATATTTACTTCACTACGATCAACATTTCCTTCGTTTCGATGTATATTTCTTTCATTTTGGTGCATATTTACTTTACTATGATCAGCATTTCCTTCGATACGATGCATTTTTCCTTCATTTCGATGGTATTTTCTTCATTTCGATGTATATAATTACTTCATTTTGATGCATATTTACTCCATTTCAATGCATATTTTCTTTATTTTGATGCATATTTACTTCATTATGATCAACATTTTCTTCATTTTGATTCATATTTACTTCATTACGATTAATATTTACTTTGTTTCGATGCATATTTACTTCATTTTAATGCATATTTACTTCATTACAATCAACATTTCATTCGTTTCGATGCATATTTACTTCATTTTGATGCATATTTACCTCATTAAGATCAATATTTCCTTTTTTAAATGCATATTTCTTTCATTTTGATGCATATTTACTTCATTTTGATGCTCATTTTCTCGTTTTGATGCATATTTAATTTATTTCGATGCATATTTACTTCATTAAGATCGACATTTCCTTCATTTCGATGCATATTTACTTCATTTTGATGCATATTTACCTCATTAAGATCAATATTTCCTTTTTTAAATGCATATTTCTTTCATTTTGATGCATATTTACTTCATTTTGATGCTCATTTTCTCGTTTTGATGCATATTTACTTTATTTTGATGCATATTTACTTCATTATGATAGACATTTGCTTCATTTCGATGCATATTTACTTCATTTTGATGCACATTTACTTCATTATGATCAACATTTCCTTCGATTCGATGTATGTTTCCTTCATTTCAATGCATATTTCCTTTGTTTCAATGTATATTTTCTTAATTTTGATGCATATTTACATCATTTCGTTGCATATTTCATTCATTTTGAGGCATATTTCCTTCATTATGATCAACATTTCCTTCGTTTTGATGCATATTTCCTTCATTATGATGCATAATTACTTCATTAAGATCAACATTTTCATTCATTTCAATGCATATTTACATCATTTTGATGCATGTTTACCTCAGTTTGATGCTTATTTTCACGTTTCGATCCATATTTACTTCATTTTGATGTATATTTACTTCATTACGATCGAAATTTCCTTCGATTCGATGCATATTCCCTTCATTTTGATGAATATTTCCTTCATTTTGATTCATATTTACTTCATTTCGATGCATATTTTCTTCATTTTGATGCATACATACTTCATTACGATCAACATTTCCTTCGTTTCGATGCATATTTCCTTCATTTTGATGCATATTTCCTTACTTTTACTGCATATTTACCTCATTACGATCAACATTTCCTTCTTTTCAATTCATATTTCTTTCATTTCGATGCATATTTACTTAATTTTGATGCATATTTACTCCGTTACGATGAACATTTCCTTTGTTTCGATGCATATTTACTTCATTTTTATGCATATTTCCTTCATTTTGTTGCATATTTACTTCATTACGATCAACATTTTTACTTCATTACATCAACATTTCCTTTGTTTCGATGCATATTTCCCTCATTTCGACGTATATTTCCTTTGTTTTGATATATATTTACTGCATTTTGATGTATTTTTACTTCATTTCGATGCATATTTCCTTTATTTTGATGCATATTTACTTAATTACGATCAACATTTCTTTCGTTTTATGCATATTTACTTCGTTTTGATGCATATTTCTTTCATTTCGATTGATATTTACTTCATTTTGATGCGTATTTACTAGATTACGATCAACATTTCCTTCATTTCGATGCATATTTATTTCATTTTGATGGATATTTACTTTATTACGATCAACATTTCATTTGTTTCAATGCATATTAACTTCATTTTGTTGCATATTTACTTCATTATGATCAATATTTACTTTGATTCGATGAATAATTCCATCATTTCCATGCTTATTTCCTTCGTTTTGATGTATATTTACTTCATTTTGATGCATATTTACTTCATTTCGATGCATATTTCGTTCATTACGATCAACATTTCCTTCATTTTGATGCATATTTCCTTCATTTTGATGCATATTTACTTCATTACGATCAATATTTCCTTCATTTTGATGCATATTTAATTCATTTTGATACATATTTACTTCATTACTAGCAACATTTTATTCGTTTCGATGTATATTTCCTTCATTTCGATGCATATTTACTTCATTTAGATGAATATTTAATTCGTTTCGATGCATATTTCCTTCATTTTGATACATATTTACTTCATTACGATCAACATTTCCTTCATATTTCCTTCATTTTTATTCATATTTACTTCATTACGATCGACATTTCCTTTGTTTCGATGCATATTTACTTCATTTTAATGCATATTTATCTCATTACGATCAAAATTTCCTTCTTTTCAATTCATATTTCTTTCGTTTCGATGCATATTTACTTCATTTTGATGCATATTTACTTCGTTACAATCAACATTTCCTTCGTTTCGATGCATATTTACTTCATTTTTATGCATATTTCCTTCATTTTGATGCATATTTACTTCATTACTATCAACATTTTTACTTCATTACGATCAACGTTTCCTTTGTTTCGATGCATATTTCCTTCATTTCGACGCATATTTCCTTTCTTTCGATTTATATTTACTTCATTTTGATGTATTTTTACTTCATTTCGATGCATATTTCCTTTATTTTGATGCATATTTACTTCATTACGACCAACATTTCATTCGTTTTTATGCATATTTATTTTGTTTTGATGCATATTACTATCGTTTCGATTGATATTTACTTCATTTTGATGCGTATTTACTAAATTACGATCAACATTTCCTTCTTTTCGATGCATATTTACTTCATTTTGATGGATATTTACTTTATTACGATCAACATTTCTTTCGTTTCAATGCATATTTACTTCATTTTGATGCATATTTACTTCATTACGATCAATATTTCCATTGATTCGATGCATAATTCCGTCATTTCCATGCATATTTCCTTCGTTTCGATGTATATTTACTTAATTTTGATGCATATTTACTTCATTTCAATGCATATTTCCTTCATTACGATCAATATTTCCTTCATTTTGATGCATATTTCCTTCATTTTGATACATATTTACTTCATTACGATCAATATTTCCTTCGTTTTGATGCATATTTACTTCATTTTGATGCATATTTACTTCATTACGATCAATATTTCCTTTGATTCGATGCATAATTCCTTCATTTCCATGCATATTTCCTTCGTTTCGATGTATATTTACTTCATTTTGATGCACATTTACTTCATTTCGATGCATATTTCATTCATTACGATCAACATTTCCTTCGTTTTGATGCATATTTCTTTTATTTTGATGCATATTCACTTAATTTTGATACATATTTACTTCATTACGATCAACATTTTCTTCGTTTCGATGTATATTTCCTTCAGTTCGATGCATATTTATTTCATTTAGATGCATATTTACTTTGTTTCGATGCATATTTCCTTCATTTTGATGCATATTTAATTCATTATGATCAACATTTCCTTTGTTTTTATGCATAATTCCTACATTTTACTGCATATTTACCTCATTACGATCAACATTTCCTTCGTTTCAATTCATATTTCTTTCATTTCGATGCATATTTACTTCATTTTGATGCATATTTACTCCGTTATGATGAACATTTCTTTCGTTTCGATGCATATTTACTTCATTTTTATGCATATTTCCTTCATTTTTATGCATATTTCCTTTGTTTCGATGCATATTTCCTTCATTTTGACGTATATTTCCTTTGTTTCGATGTATATTTACTGCATTTTGATGTATTTTTACTACATTTCGATGCATATTTCCTTTATTTTGATGCATATTTATTTAATTACGATCAACATTTCTTTCGTTTTATGCATATTTACTTCGTTTTGATGCATATTTCTTTCATTTCGATTGATATTTACTTCATTTTGATGCGTATTTACTAAATTACGATCAACATTTCCTTCATTTCGATGCATATTTACTTCATTTTGATGGATATTTACCTCATTAAGATCAACATTTCCTTCGTTTCAATTCATATTTCTTTCGTTTCGATGCATATTTACTTCATTTTTATGCATATTTACTTCGTTACGATCAACATTTCCTTCGTTTCGATGCATATTTACATCATTTTTATGCATATTTCCTTCGTTTTGATGCATATTTACGTCATTACTATCAACATTTTTACTTTATTACGATCAACATTTCCTTTGTTTCGATGCATATTTCCTTCATTTCGACGCATATTTCCTTTGTTTCGATTTATATTTACTTCATTTTGATGTATTTTTACTTCATTTCGATGCATATTTCTTTTATTTTGATGCATATTTACTTCATTACGACCAACATTTCATTCGTTTTTATGCATATTTATTTCGTTTTGATGCATATTACTATCATTTCGATTGATATTTACTTCATTTTGATGCGTATTTACTAAATTACGATCAACATTTCCTTCGTTTCGATGCATATTTACTTCATTTTGATGGATATTTACTTTATTACTTTCAACATTTCATTGGTTTCAATGCATATTTACTTCATTTTGATGCATATTTACTTCCTTACGATCAATATTTCCTTTGATTCGATGCATAATTCAGTCATTTCCATGCATATTTCCTTCGTTTCGTTGATATTTACTTCATTTTGATGCATATTTACTTCATTTCGATGCATATTTCCTTCATTACGATCAACATTTCCTTCATTTTGATGTATATATTTACTTCATTTTGATGCATATTTACCTCATTACGATCAATATTTCCTTTGTTTGGATGCATATTTCTTTCGTTTGATGCATATTTACTTCATTTTGTTGCTCATTTTCTCGTTTCGATGCGTATTTACTTTATTTTGATGCATATTTACTTCATTAAGATCGACATTTCTTTCGATTCAATGCATATTTCGTTTATTTCGATGCATATTTCCTTCGTTTTGATGTATATTTACTTCATTTTGATGCATAATTACTTCATTTCGATGCATATTTTCTTCATTTTGATGCATATTTATTTCATTACGATCAACATTTCCTTCGTTTTGATAAATATTTCCTTTATTTTGATGCATATTTCCTTCATTTTGATACATATTTACTTCATTACAATCAACATTTCCTTCGTTTTGATGCATATTTCCTTCATTTTGATGCATATTTACTTCATTACGATCAACATTTCCTTCGTTTCAATGCATATTTACTTCATTTTGATGCATATTTACCTCATTACGATCAATATTTTCTTCATTTCTATTCATATTTCTTTTGTTTCGATACATATTTATTTTATTTTGATGCATATTAACTTCGTTACCATCAACATTTTCTTCGTTTCGATGCATATTTTCTTCATTTTTATGCATATTTACTTTATTACGATTAACATTTCCTTCGTTATGATGCGTATTTCCTTCATTTTGATGCATATTTACTTCATTAAGATCAACATTTCCTTCGTTCCGATGCAAATTTCCTTCATTTTGATGCAGATTTACTTCATTACGTTCAATATTTCCTTCGTTTCGATGCATATTTTCTTCATTTTGATACATATTTCATTTGTTTCGATGTATATTTACTTCATTTTGACGCATATTTACTTCATTTCGATGCAGATTTCCTTATTTTTATGCGTATTTACTTCATTACGATCAACATTTCGTTCGTTTTATTTCATATTTCCTTTATTTTGATGCACATTTATTTCATCACAATCAACATTTCCTTCGTTTCGATGCATATTTACTTCATTTTGAAGAAGATTTTCTTCATTACTTTCAATATTTCCTTCGTTTCAATGCATATTTACTTCATTTTGATACATATTTACTTCATTACAATCAATATTTCCTTCGCTTCGATGCATTTTTACTTCATTTTGATTAATAATTACTTTTTTAGGATCAATATTTCCATAGTTTCGAAGCATATTTACTTCTCTACGATCAACATGTCCTTCATTTCGATGCATATTTCCTTTATTTTTATGCATATTTACTTCATTACGATCAACATTTCCTTCGATTCGTTGCATATTTCCTTCATTTCAATGCATATTTCTTTCGTTTCAATGTATATTAACTTCATTTTGATGCATATTTACATCATTTCGTTGCATATTTCTTTCATTTTGATGCATATTTACTTCATTACGATCAACAATTCCTTCATTTTGATGCATATATACTTCATTACGATCAACATATCATTCGTTTCTATTCATATTTACTTCGTTTTGATGCATATTTCTTTCATTTCGATGAATATTTACTTCATTTTAATGCATAATTTCTTCGTTACGATAAACATTTCCTACGTTTCGTTATATATTTACTTCATTTTGATGCATAATTACTTCATTAAGATAAATATTTCCATAGTTTCGATGCATATTTACTTCACTACGATCAACATTTCCTTCGTTTTGATATGTATTTCTTTCATTTTGATGCATATTTACTTTACTACGATCAGCATTTCCTTGGATACGATGCATATTTCCTTCATTTCGATGATATTTTTTTCATTTCGATGTATATAATTACTTCATTTTGATGCATATTTACTCCATTTCAATGCATATTTCCTTTATTTTGATGCATATTTACTTCATTACGATCAACATTTCCTTCATTTAGATGCATATTTACTTCATTACGATCAATATTTACTTTGTTTCGATGCATATTTACTTCATTTTAATGCATATTTACTTCATTACGATCAACATTTCCTTCCTTTCGATGCATATTTACTTCATTTTGATGCATATTTACCTCATTAAGATCAATATTTCCTTTGTTTAGATGCATATTTCTTTCATTTTGATGCATATTTACTTCATTTTGATGCTCATTTTCTCGTTTTGATGCATATTTACTTTATTTTGATGCATATTTACTTCATTAAGATCGACATTTCTTTCATTTCGATGCATATTTACTTCATTTTGATGCACATTTACTTCATTATGATCAACATTTCCTTCGATTCGATGTATGTTTCCTTCATTTCAATGCATATTTCCTTTGTTTCAATGTATATTTTCTTAATTTTGATGCATATTTACATCATTTCGTTACATATTTCATTCATTTTGATGCATATTTACTTCATTACGATCAACATTTCCTTCGTTTTGATACATATTTCCCTCATTATGATGCATAATTACTTCATTAAGATCAACATTTTCATCATTTCGATGTATATTTACATTATTTTGATGCATATTTACTTCATTACGTTCAACATTTCATTCATTTCAATGCATATTTTCATTCATTTTGATGCATATTTCTTTCGTTTTGATGCATGTTTACTTCAGTTTGATGATCATTTTCACGTTTCGATCCATATTTACTTTATTTTGATGTATCTTTACTTCATTACGATCGAAATTTCCTTCGATTCGAAGCATATTCCCTTCATTTCGATGCATATTTCCTTCATTTTGATTCATATTTACTTCATTTCGATGCATATTTTCTTCATTTTGATGCATATATACTTCATTACGATCAACATTTCCTTCGTTTTGATGCATATTTCCTTTATTTTGATGCATATTTCCAACATTTTATTGCATATTTACCTCATTACGATCAACATTTCCTTCGTTTCAATTCATATTTCTTTCATTTCGATGTATATTTACTTTATTTTGATGCATACACTCCGTTACGATGAACATTTCCTTTGTTTCGATGCATATTTATTTCATTTTTATGCATATTTCCTTCATTTTGATGCATATTTACTTCATTACGATCAATATTTCCTTTGTTTCGATGCATATTTCTTCATTTCGACGTATATTTCCTTTGTTTCGATGTATATTTACTGCATTTTGATGTATTTTTACTTCATTTTGATGCATATTTCCTTTATTTTGATGCATATTTACTTAATTACGATCAACATTTCTTTCGTTTTATGCATATTTACTTCGTTTTGATGCATATTTCTTTCATTTCGATTGATATTTACTTCATTTTGATGCGTATTTACTAAATTACGATCAACATTTCCTACGTTTCGATGCATATTTACTTCATTTTGATGGATATTTACTTTATTAAGATCAACATTTCATTCGTTTCAATGCATATTTACCTCATTTTGTTGCATATTTACTTCATTTCGATGCATATTTCCTTCATTACGATCAACATTTCCTTCATTTTGATGCATATTCCTTCATTTTGATGCATATTTACTTTATTACGATCAATATTTCCTTCATTTTGATGCATATTTACTTCATTTTGATACATATTTACTTCATTACGATCAACATTTTATTCGTTTCGATGTATATTTCCTTCATTTCGATGCATATTTACTTCATTTAGATGCATATTTACTTCATTTCGATGCATATTTCCTTCATTTTGATACATATTTACTTCATTACGATCAACATTTCATTCATTTTTATGTATATTTCCTTCATTTTTATTCATATTTACTTCATTACGATCGACATTTCCTTTGTTTTGATGCATATTTACTTCATTTTAATGCCTATTTATCTCATTATGATCAACATTTCCTTCGTTTCAATTCGTATTTCTTTCGTTTCGATGCATATTTACTTCAGTTTGATGCATATTTACTTCGTTACGATCAACATTTCCTTCGTTTCGATGCATATTTACTTCATTTTTATGCATATTTCCTTCATTTTGATGCATATTTACTTCATTACTATCAACATTTTTACTTCATTACGATCAACATTTCCTTTGTTTCGATGCATGTTTTATTCATTTTGATGCATATATACTTCATTACGATCAACATTTCCTTTGTTTCGATGCGTATTTACTTCATTTTGATGCATATTTACCTCATTAAGATCTACATTTCCTTCGTTTTGATGCATATTTCTTTAATTTCGATGAATATTTACTTCATTTTGCTGCATATTAACTTCGTTACGATCAATATTTCCTATGTTTCGTTGCATATTTACTTCATTTTGATGCATAATTGCTTCATTAAGATCAACATTTCCATAGTTTTGATGCATATTTACTTCACTACGATCAACATTTCCTTCGTTTCGATGTATATTTCCTTCATTTTGATGCATATTTACTTCACTACGATCAACATTTCCTTCGATACGATGCATATTTCCTTCATTTCGATGTATATAATTACTTCATTTTGATGCGTATTTACTTCATTTCAATGCATATTTCCTTTATTTTGATGCATATTTACTTCATTACGATCAACATTTCCTTCATTTTGATCCATATTTCCTTCATTTTGATGCATATTTATTTCATTACGATCAATATTTACTTTGTTTCGATGCATATCTACTTCATTTTGATGCATATTTACTTCATTACGATCAACATTTCCTTCGTTTCGATGCATATTTACTTCATTTTGATGCATATTTACCTCATTACGATCAATATTTCCTTTGTTTAGATGCATATTTCTTTAGTTTTGATGCATATTTACTCATTTTGATGCTTATTTTCTCGTTTTGATGCATATTTACTTTATTTTGATGCATATTTACTTCATTAAGACGGACATTTCCTTCGATTCGATGTATATTTCCTTTATTTCGATGCATATTTCCTTCGTTTCGATGTATATTTACTTCATTTTGATGCATAATTACTTCATTTTGATGCATATTTTCTTCATTTTGATGCATATTTATTTCATTACGATCAATATTTCCTTCGTTTTGATGCATATTTCCTTTATTTTGATGCATATTTCCTTCATTTTGATGCAAATTTACTTCATTACAATCAACATTTCCTTCGTTTTGATGCATATTTACTTCATTACGATCAATATTTCCTTCGTTTCAATGCATATTTACTTAATTTTGATGCATATTTACCTCATTATGATCAATATTTCCTTCGTTTCTATTCATATTTCTTTTGTTTCCATTCATATTTATTTTATTTTGATGCATATTTACATCGTTACGATCAGCATTTTCTTCGTTTCGATACATATTTTCTTCATTTTGATGCATATTTACTTCATTAGGATTAACATTTCCTTCGTTATGATGCATATTTCCTTCATTTTGATGCATATTTACTTCATTACGATCAATATTTTCTTCGTTTCGAATCAAATTTCCTTCATTTAGATGCAGATTTACTTCATTACGTTCAATATTTCCTTCGTTTTGATGCATATTTCCTTCATTTCGATACATATTTCATTTCTTTAGATGTATATTTAATTCATTTTGATGCATATACTTCATTTCGATGCAGATTTCCTTATTTTTATGCATATTTACTTCATTACGATCAACATTTCGTTAGTTTTGTTGCATATTTCCTTTATTTTGATGCACATTTACTTCATCACGATCAATATTTCCTTCGTTTCGATGCATATTTACTTCATTTTGAAGCAGATTTTCTTCATTAATTTCAATATTTCCTTCGTTTCAATGCATATTTTCTTCATTTTGATGCATATTAACTTCATTACGATCAATATTTCCTTCGTTTCGATGCATTTTTACTTCATTTTGATTCATAATTACTTTTTTACGATCAATATTTCCATAGTTTCAAAGCATATTTACTTCACTACGATCAACATGTCCTTCATTTCGATGCATATTTCCTTTATTTTGATGCATATTTACTTCATTACGATCAACATTTCCTTCGATTCGTTGCATATTTCCTTGATTTCAATGCATATTTCCTTCGTTTCAATGTATATTAACTTCATTTTGATGCATATTTACATCATTTCGTTGCATATTTCTTTCATTTTGATGCATATTTACTTCATTACGATCAAGAATTCCTTCATTTTGATGCATATATACTTCATTACGATCAACATATCATTCGTTTCGATGCATATTTACTTCATTTTGATGCATATTTACCTCATTAAGATCTACGTTTTCTTCGTTTGGTTGCATATTTCTTTCATTTAGATGAATATTTACTTCATTTTAATGCTTAATTACTTCGTTACGATAAACATTTCCTGCGTTTCGCTACATATTTACTTCATTTTGATGCATAATTACTTCATTAAGATCAATATTTCCATAGTTTTGATGCATATTTACTTCACTATGATCAACATATTCTTCGTTTCGATGCATATTTCTTTCATTTTGATGCATATTTACTTCACTACGATCAGCATTTCCTTCGATACGATGCATATTTCCTTCATTTCGATGATATTTTCTTCATTTCGATGTATATAATTACTTCATTTTGATTCGTATTTACTCCATTTCAATGCATATTTCCTTTATTTTGATGCATATTTACTTCATTACGATCAACATTTCCTTCATTTTGATGCATATTTACTTCATTACGATCAATATTTACTTTGTTTCGATGGATATTTACTTCATTTTGATGCATATTTACTTCATTACGATCAACATTTCCTTCGTTTCGATGCATATTTACTTCATTTTTATGCATATTTACCTCATTAAGATCAATATTTCCTTTGTTTAGATGCATATTTCTTTCATTTTGATGAATATTTACTTCATTTTGATGCTCATTTTCTCGTTTTGATGCACATTTACTTTATTTTGATGCATATTTACTTCATTAAGATCGACATTTCCTTCATTTCTATGCATATTTACTTCATTTTAATGTCATTTACTTCATTATGATCAACATTTCCTTCGATTCGATGTATATTTCTTTCATTTCAATGCATATTTCCTTTGTTTCAATGTATATTTTCTTAATTTTGATGCATATTTACATCATTTTGTTGCATATTTCCTTCATTTTGATGCATATTTACTTCATTACGATCAACATTTCCTTCGTTCTGATGCATATTTCCATCATTATGATGCATAATTACTTCATTAAGATCAACTTTTCCATCGTTTCGATGCATATTTACATCATTTTGATGCATATTTACTTTATTACGTTCAACATTTCATTCATTTCAATGCATATTTTCATTCATTTCGATGCATATTTCTTTCGTTTTGATGCATGTTTACTTCAGTTTGATGCTCATTTTCACGTTTCGATGCATATTTACTTTATTTTGATGTATATTTACTTCATTACGATCGAAATTTCCTTCGATTCGATGCATATTCCCTTCATTTCGATGCATATTTCCTTCATTTTGATGTATATTTACTTCATTTTGATTCATATTTACTTCATTTCGATGCATATTTTCTTCATTTTGATGCATATTTTCTTCATTACGATCAAAATTTCCTTCGTTTCTATGCATATTTACTTCATTTTGATGCTGATTTACTTCATTAAGTTCAATATTTCCTTCGTTTCAATGAATATTTACTTCACTTAGAAATATTGATTTTAATGATGTAAATATGCATCAAAATGAAGTAAATATGCATAGAAACGAAGGAAATATGCATCGAAATAAAGGAAATATTGATCGTAAAGAAGGAAATTTGACTCAAAATGAAGGAAATATGCATACAAACGAAGGAAATGTTGATCGTAATGAAATAAATAAGCATCAAAATATAGGAAATATGCAACGAAATGAAGTAAATATGCATAAAAATGAAGTAAATATACATCGAAATGAAGGAAATATGCGTTGAAATGAAGGAAATATACATCGAATCGAAGGAAATGTTGATATTAATGAAGTAAATATGCATCTAAATGAAGGAAATATGCATCGAAACTAAGGACATGTTGATCGCAGTAAAGTAAATATGCATCAAAATAAAGTAAATATGCTTTGAAACGATGAAAATGTTTATCGTAATGAAGTGATTATGCTTCAAAATGAAGTAAATATTCATCAAAATTAAAGAAATATGCATCGAAACGAAGGAAATGTTGATCGTAATGAGGTAAATATGCATCGAAATGAAGGAAATGTTGATCGTAATGAAGTAAATATGCATTAAAATATAGGAAATGTTGATCGTAATGAGGTAAATATGCATCAAAATGATGGAAATATGCATCAAAATGAAGGAAATGTTGATCATAATGAAGTAAATATACATCAAAATGAAGGAAAAATGAATGAAATAAAGTAAATATGCATCAAAATGAAGTAAATATACATCGAAACGAAAGAAATATACATCTAAATAAAGGAAATATGCATTGAATCGAAAGAAATGTTGATCGTAATGAAGTAAATATGCATCAAAATAAAAAAAATATGCATTGAAACGAATGAAATATTGATCATAGTGAAGAAAATATATATCGAAACGATGGAAATGTTGATCTTAATAAAGTAATAATGCTTCAGAATGAAGTAAATAAGCATCGAAACGAAGGAAATGTTGATCGTAACAAAGTAAATATTCATCAAAATGAAGTAAATAGACATCGAAACTAATGAAATATGCATCGAAACGCAGAAAATGTCGATCGTAATGAGGTAAATATGCATCAAAATAAGTAAATATGCATTGAAATGAAGGAAATGTTGGTCGTAATGTAGTAAATATGCATTAAAATGAAGTAAATATGCATCGAAATGACGTAAATATGCATCTAAATTATGTAAATATGCATCAAAATGAAGTAAATATGCATCAAAATGAAGTAAATATACATCGATACGAAGGAAATATGCATCGAAATAAAGTAAATATGCATGAAAATGAAAGAAATATGCATCAAAATGAAGGAAATATTGATCGTAATGATGTAAATATGCATCAAAATGAAGTAAATATGCATCGAAACGAAGGAAATGTTGATCGTAATGAAGTAAATATATATCAAAATGAATAAAATATGCATCGAAATGAAGGAAATATTGATCGTAATGAAGTAAATATGCTTCAAAATGAAGGAAATGTTGATCGTAATGAAGTAAGTAAGCATCAAAATAAAAAAAATATGCATCAAAATAAAGTAAATATGCATCAAAATAAAGGAAATATGCATCGAAACTAAGGACATGTTGATCATAGTGAAGTAAATATGCATCAAAATAAAGTAATATGCTTCAAAACAAGGGAAATGTTGATCTTAATGAAGTAATTATGCATCGAAACGACGAAAATTTTTATCGAAATGAAGTAATTATGCATCAAAATGAAGTAAATATTCATTGAAATGAAAGAAATATGCATCGAAATGAAGGAAATGTTAATTGTGAAGAGGTAAATATGCATCAAAATGAAGTAAGTATGCATCGAAACGAAGGAAATGTTGATCATAATGCAGTAAATATGCATCAAAATGAAGTAAATATGCATCGAAATTAAGTAAATATGCGTCAAAATGAAGTAAATATGCATCGAAATGAAGTAAATATGCATCAAAATGAAGTAAATATACATCGAAACGAAGGAAATACGCATCGTAATGAAGTAAATATGCATCAGAACGAAAGAAATATGCATCGAAACGAACATTGAAACGAAGGAAATATGCATTGAAATGAAGGAAATATGCATCGAATCAAAGTAAATGTGGATCGTAATGAAGTAAATATGCATCAAAATGAAGGAAATATGCATCGAAACTAAGGACATGTTGATCGTAGTGAAGTGAATATGCATAAAAATGAAGTAAATATTCTTCGATATGAAGGAAATGTTGATCGTAAAAAAGTAATTATACATCAAAATGAATCAATTATGCTTCAAAAAGACGGAAATGTTGATCGTAATGAATTTAATATGGAATAAACATAAATATGCATCTAAATGAAGGAAATATTGACCGTAATGAAGTAAATATGCATCTAAATGAAGGAAATATTGATCGTAATGAATTAAATATCCATTAAAATGAAGGAAATATGCATCAAAACGAAGGAAATATTGATCGTAATGAAGTAAATATACATAAAAATGAAGTAAATATGCATCGAAACGAAGGAGAAGTTTGTCGTAATGAAGTAAATATCCATCAGAATGAAGTAAATACGTATCGAAACGAAGGAAATATTGGTCATAATTTCATTAATATCCATCAAAATGAATTAAATACCAATCAAAATGAAGGAAATATGCATCAAAATTAAAATCAAAATGAAGTAAATAAGCATCGAAACGAGAAAATGAGCGTTAAAATGAAGCAAATATGCATCGAAATAAAAGAAATATGCATCGAAATGGAGGAAATGTTGATCGTAATGAGGTAAATATGCATCAAAATGAAGTAAATATGCATCGAAACGAAGGAAATATTGACCGTAATGTAGTAAATATGCATCCAAATGAAGTAAATATGCACCGAAATGAAGGAAATATTGATCGTAATAAAGTACATGTACATCAAAATGAAGGAAATATTCATCAAAACGAAGGAAATGTTGATTGTAATGAAGTAAATATGCATCAAAATGAAGGAAATATGCATCGAAATGAAGTAAATATGATTAAAAATGAAGTAAATATGCATCGAAACGATTGGAATATGCATCGAAATGAAGAAAATATACATCGAATTGAAGTAATTGTTAATCGTAATGAAGTAAATATGCATCAAAATAAAGGAAATATGCATTGAAACTAAGGAAATGTTGATCATGATAAAGTAAATATGCATCAAAATAAAGTAAATATGCATCAAAAGGATGGAAATATTATTCTTAATGAAGTAATTATGCATCAAAATGAAGTAAATATGCATCGAAACGAAGGAAATGTTGATCGTAACAAAGTAAATATGCATCAAAATGTAGTAAATATGCATCAAAATGAAGGAAATGTTGATCGTAACGAAGTAAATATGCATCAAAATGTAGTAAATATGCATCGAAATGAAGGAAATGTTGATTGTAATGAATTAAATATATATCAAAATGAATAAAATATGCATCAAAATGAAGGAAATATTGATCGTAATGAAGTAAATATCCATCAAAATGAAGGAAATATGCATCAAAACGAAGAAAATGTTGATCGTAATGAAGTAAACATGAATCGAAACTAAGGACATGTTGATCATAGTGAAGTAAATATGTATCAAACTAAAGTAAATATGCTTCGAAACGATGGAAATGTTGATCTTAATGAAGTAATTATGCATCAAAATGAAGTAAATATGCATCAAAATGACGAAAATGTTTATCGTAACGAAGTAATTATGCATCAAAATGAAGTAAATATTAATTGAAATGAAAGAAATATGCATCGAAATGAAGGAAATGTTAATCGTGACGAGGTAAATATGCATTAAAATGAAGTAAGTATGCATCGAAACGAAGGAAATGTTGATCGTAATGCAGTAAATATGCATCAAAATCAAGTAAATATGCATCAAAATGAAGTAAATATGTATCAAAATGATGTAAATATCCATCGAAATAAAGTAAATATGCATAAAAATGAAGTAAATATACATCGAAACGAAGGAAATACAATCGAAATGAAGTAAATATGCATCAAAACGCAAGAAATATGCATCGAAAAGAACATTGAAATGACGGAAATATGCATTGAAATGAAGGAAATATGCATCAAATCAACGTAAATGTGGATCGTAATGAAGTAAATATGCATCAAAATGAAGGAAATATGCATCGAAACTAAGGACATGTTGATCGTAGTGAAGTGAATATGCATCAAAATGAAGTAAATATTCTTCGATGTGATGGAAATGTTGATCGTAAAAAAGTAATTATACATCAAAATGAATCAAATATGCTTCGAAAAGTAGAAAATGTTGATTGTAATGAATTAAATATGGATCAAAAGTAAATATGCATCTAAATGAAGAAAATATTGATCGTAATGAAGTAAATATGCATCTAAATGAAGAAAATATTGATCGTAATGAAGTAAATATCCATTATAATGAAGGAAATATGCATCAAAACGTAGGAAATGTCGATCGTAATGAAGTAAACATACATCAAAATGAAGTAAAAATGCCTCGAAACGAAGGAGAAGTTTGTCGTAACGAAGTTAATATCCATCAAAATAAAGTAAATACGTATCAAACCAAGGAAATGTTGGTCGTAATTTCATTAATATCCATCAAAATGAATTAAATACCAATCGAAATGAAGGAAATATACATAAAAATTTAAATCAAAATGAAGTAAATATGCATCGAAACGAGAAAATGAGCGTTAAAAAGAAGCAAATTTGCATCGAAATGAAAGAAATATGCATCGAAATGAAGGAAATGTTGATCGTAATGAGGTAAATATGCTTCAAAATGAAGTAAATATGCATTAAAAAGAAGGAAATGTTGATCGTAATGTAGTAAATATGCATCGAAATGAAGTAAATATGCACCGAAATGAAGGAAATATTGATCATAATGAAGTACATGTACATCAAGATGAAGGAAATATTCATCAAAACGAAGGAAATGTTGATTGTAATGAAGTAAATATGCATCAAAATGAAGGAAACATGCATCGAAATGAAGTAAATATGATTAAAAATGAAGTAAATATACATCGAAACGAACAAAATATGCATCAAAATGAAGAAAATATACATCGAATTGAAGTAAATGTTAATCGTAATGAAGTAAATATGCATCAAAATGAAGGAAATATGCATTGAAACGAAGGAAATGTTGATCATGGTGAAGTAAATATGCATCAAAATAAAGTAAATATGCATCGAAACGATGGAAATATTGATCTTAATGAAGTAATTATGCATCAAAATGAAGTAAATATGCATCGAAACGAAGGAAATGTTGATCGTAACGAAGTAAATATGCATCAACAAGTAGTAAATATGCATCAAAACGAAGAAAAGGTTGATCGTAACGAAGTAAATATGCATCAAAATGTAGTAAATATGCAACGAAACAAAGAAAATGTCTATCCTAATGAGGTAAATATGCATCAAAATGAAGTGAATATGCATCTAAACGAAAGAAATGTTGATCGTAATGAAGTAAATATGCGTTAAAATGAAGTAAATATGCCTCGAAATGTAGTAAATATGCATCAAAATGAAGTAAATATGCATCGAAACGAAGTAAATATGCATCAAAATGAAAGAAATATGCATCGAAATGAAGGAAATGTTGATCGTAATGATGCAAATATGCATCAAAATGAAGTAAATATGCATCAAAATGAAGAAAATATGCATCGAAACGAAGGAAATATTGATCGTAGTGAAGTAAATAGGCATCGAAATGAAGAAAATATGCATCAAAAAGAAGGAAATGTTGATTGTAATGAAGTAAATATGCATCAAAATGAAGGAAATATGCATCGAAATGATGTAAATATGCATCAAAATGAAGTAATTATGTCATCAAAATAAAGGAAATATGCATCGAAATGTACGAAATATGCATCGAATCGAAGAAAATGTTGATCGTAAAGAAGTAAAATTCATTAAAATAAAGGAAATATAAATCGAAACGAAGGAAATGTAGGTCTTAGTGAAGTAAATATGCATCATAATGAAGTAAATATAAATCGAAACGATGGAAATGTTGATCTTAATGAAGTAATTATCCAATGAAATGAAGTAAATATGCATCGAATCGAAGGAAATGTTGATCGTAATGAAGTAAATATGCATCAAAATGATGTAAATATTCATCGAAACGAATGAAATATGCATCAAAACGAAGGAAATATTGATCGTAATGAGGTAAATATGCATCAAAATGAAGTAAATATGAATCGAAACGAAGCAAATGTTGATCATAATGAAGTGAATATGCATCAAAATGAAGTAAATATGCCTCGAAATGAAGGAAATGTTGATCGTAATGAAGCAAATATGCATCAAAATGAAGGAAATATGCATCAAAATGAAGGAAATGTTGATTGTAATGAAATAAATATGCATCAAAATGAGGTAAATATACAAGAAAATAAAGTAAATATGCATCAAAATGAAGTAATTATGTACATCAAAACGAAGGAAATATGCATCGAATCGAAGTAAATGTTGATCGTAAAGAAGTAAAAATGCATCAAAATAAAGGAAATATAAATCGAAACGAAGAAATGTTTGTCTTAGTGAAGTAAATATGCATCATAATGAAGTAAATATGAATAGAAACGATAGAAATGTTGACCTTAATGAAGTAATTTTGCATCGAAATGAAATAAATATGCATCGAAAAGAAGAAAATGTTGATCGTAATGAAATAAATATGCATCAAAATGATTTAAATATTCATCGAAACGAATGAAATATGCATCAAAACGAAGGAAATGTTGATCGTAATGAGGTAAATAGGCATCAAAATGAAGTAAATATGCCTCGAAACGAAGCAAATGTTGATCATAATGAAGTAAATATGCATCAAAATAAAGTAAATATACATCGAAACGAAGTAAATATGCATCAAAACAAAAGAAATATTCATCGAAACGAAGAAAATGTTGATCGTAAAGATGCAAATATGCATCAAAATGAAGTAAATATGCATCAAAATGAAGTAAATGTTTATCGTAATGAAGTAAATATGCATCAAAATGAAGAAAATATGCATCGAAATGAAGGAAATATTTATCGTAATGAAGTAAATAGGCATCGAAATGAAGAAAATATGCATCAAAAAGAAGGAAATGTTGATTGTAATAAAGTAAATATGCATCAAAATGAAGGAAATATGCATCGAAATGATGTAAATATACATCAAAATGAAGTAATTATGTACATCAAAACAAAGGAAATATGCTTCGAAATGTACGAAATATGCATCGAATCGAAGGAAATGTTGATCGTAAAAAAGTAAAAATTCATTAAAATAAAGGAAATATAAATCGAAACGAAGGAAATGTAGGTCTAAGTGAAGTAAATATGCATCATAATGAAGTAAATATAAATCGAAACGATGGAAATGTTGATCTTAATCAAGTAATTATGCAATGAAATGAAATAAATATGCATTGAATCGAAGGAAATGTTGATCGTAATGAAGTAAATATGCATCAAAATGATGTAAATATTCATCGAAACGAATGAAATATGCATCAAAACGAAGGAAATATTGATCGTAATGAGGTAAATATGAATCAAAATGAAGTAGATATGAATCGAAACGAAGGAAATGTTGATCATAATGAAGTGAATATGCATCAAAATGAAGTAAATATGCCTCAAAACAAAAGAAATATTCATCGAAACGAAGGAAATGTTAATCGTAATGATGCAAATATGCATAAAAATGAAGTAAATATGCATCAAAACGAAGTAAATGTTTATCGTGATGAAGTAAATATGCATCAAAATGAAGAAAATATGCATCGAAATGAAGGAGATATTTATCGTAATGAAGTAAATAGGCATCAAAATGAAGAAAATATGCATCGAAACGAAAGAAATGTCGATCATAATAAAGTAAATATGCCTCAAAATGAAGGAAATATGCATCGAAATGAAGTAAATATGCATCAAAATGAAGTAATTATGTACAACGAAACGAAGGAAATATGCATCGAATCGAAGGAAATGTTGATCGTAAAGAAGTAAAAATGCATCAAAATAAAGGAAATATAAATCGAAACGAAGAAATGTTGGTCTTAGTGAAGTAAATATGCATCATAATGAAGTAAATATGAATGGAAACGATGGAAATGTTGATCTTATGAAGTAAATATGCATCAAAATGAATGAAATATGCATCAAAATGAAGGAAATGTTGATTGTAATGAAGTAAATATGCATCAAAATGAGGTAAATATGCAACGAAAAGAAGTAAATATGCATTAAAATGAAGTAAATATACATTGAAACGAAGAAAATATACATTGAAATGAAGGAAATATGCATCGAATCAAAGTAATGTGGATCGTAATGAAGTAAATATGCATCAAAATGAAGGAAATATGCATCGAAACGAAGGACATGTTGATCGTAGTGAAGTGAATATGCATAAAAATGAAGTAAATAAGCTTCGAAATGATGGAAATGTTGATCGTAAAAAAGTAATTATACATCAAAATAAAGTAAATATTCTTCGAAAAGAATGAAATGTTGATCGTAATGAATTAAATATGGATCAAAAGTAAATATGCATCTAAATGAAGGAAATATTGATCGTAATGAAGTAAATATGCATCTAAATGAAGGAAATATTGATCGTAATGAAGTAAATATGCATCAAAATGAAGGAAATATGCATTGAAACGAAGGAAATGTTGATCATAGTGAAGTAAAGATGCATCAAAATAAAGTAAATATGCGTCGAAACGATGGAAATATTGATCTTAATGAAGTAATTATGCATTAAAATGAAGTAAATTTGCATCGAAACGAATGAAATGTTGATCGTAGCGAAGTAAATATGCATCAAAATGTTGTAAATATGCATCCAAACGAAGGAAATGTTGATCGTAATGAAGTAAATATGCATCGAAACAAAGAAAATGTCTATCCTAATAAGGTAAATATGCATCAAAATGAATTAAACATACATCTAAACGAAGGAAATGTTGATCATAACGAAGTAAATATGCATTAAAATGAAGTAAATATGCATCGAAATGAAGTAAATATGCATCAAAATAATGTAAATATACATCGAAACGAAGTAAATATGCATCAAAACAAAAGAAATATGCATCGAAACGAAGGAAATGTTGATCGTAATGATGCAAATATGCATCAAAATGAAGTAAATATGCATCAAAACATAGTAAATGTTGATCGTAATGAAGTAAATATGCATCAAAATGAAGGAAATACGCATCGAAACGAAGGAAATACTGATCGTAATGAAGTAAATAGGCATCAAAATGAAGAAAATATGCATCAAAACGAAGGAAATGTTGATCGTAAAATAGTAAATATGCCTCAAAATGAAGGAAATATGAATCGAAATGAAGTAAATATGCATCAAAATGAAGTAATTATGTACATCGAAACGAAGGAAATATGCATCGAATCGAAGGAAATGTTGATCGTAAAGAAGTAAAAATGCTTCAAAATAAAGGAAATAAAAATCGAAACGAATAAATGTTGGTCTTAGTGAAGTAAATATGCATCATAATGAAGTAAATATGAATCGAAACGATGGAAATGTTGATCTTAATGAAGTAATTAGGCATCGAAATGAAGTTAATATGCATTGAAAAGAAGGAAATGTTGATCGTAATGAATTAAATATGCATCAAAATGATGTAAATATTCATCGAAATGAAAGAAATATGCATCAAAACGAAGGAAATGTTGATCGTAATGAGGTAAATATGCATCAAAATGAAGTAAATATGCATCGAAACGAAGCAAATGTTGATCATAATGAAGTAAATATCCATCAAAATAAAGTAAATATGCATCGAAATGAAGGAAATTTTGATCGTAATGAAGTCAATATGCATCAAAATGAAGGAAATTTGCATCAAAATGAAGGAAATGTTGATTGTAATGAAGTAAATATGCATCGAAATGAGGTAAATATGTAACAAAAAGAAGTAAATATACATCAAAATGAAATAAATATACATTGAAACGAAGGAAATATGCATTGAAATGAAGGAAATATGCATCGAATAAAAGTAATGTGGATCGTAATGAAGTAAATATGCATCAAAATGAAGGAAATATGCATCGAAACGAAGGATATGTTGATCGTAGTGAAGTGAATATGCATCAAAATGAAGTAAATAGGCTTCGAAATGATGGAAATGTTGATCGTAAAAAATTAATTATACATCAAAATAAATTAAATATGGTTCGAAAATAAAGAAATGTTGATCGTAATGAATTAAATATGGATCAAAAGTAAATATTCATCTAAATGAAGGAAATATTGATCGTAATGATTTAAATATGCATCTAAATGAAGGAAATATTGATTGTAATTAAATAAATATGCATCAAAATGAAGAAAATATGCATTGAAACGAAGGAAATGTTGATCATAGTGAAGTAATGATGCATCAAAATAAATTAAATATGCGTCGAAACGATGAAAATATTGATCTTAAAGAAGTAATTATGCATCAAAATGAAGTATCGAAACGAAGGAAATGTTGATCATAACGAAGTAAATATGCATCAAAATATTTTAAATATGCATCGAAATGAACGAAACGTTGATCGTAATGAAGTAAATATGCATCAAAATATAGTAAATATGCATCGAAACAAAGAAAATGTATATCCTAATGAGGTAAATATGCATCAAAATGAAGTAAACGTGCATCTAAACGAAGGAAATGTTCATCGTAATGAAGTAAATATGCATTAAAATGAAGTAAATATGCATCGAAATGAAGTAAATATGCATCAAAATAATGTAAATATACATCGAAACGAAGTAAATATGCATCAAAACAAAAGAAATATGCATCGAAACAAAGGAAATGTTGATCGTAATGATGCAAATACGCATCAAAATGAAGTAAATATGCATCAAAACATAGTAAATGTTGATCGTAATGAAGTAAATATGCATCAAAATGAAGAAAATATGCATCGAAACGAAGGAAATACAGATCGTAATGAAGTAAATAGGCATCAAAATGAAGAAAATATGCATCAAAACGAAGGAAATGTTGATCGTAAAATAGTAAATATGCCTCAAAATGAAGGAAATATGAATCGAAATGAAGTAAAAATGCTTCAAAATAAAGGAAATAAAAATCGAAACGAAGAAATGTTGGTCTTAGTGAAGTAAATATGCATCATAATGAAGTAAATATGAATCGAAACGATGGAAATGTTGATCTTAATGAAGTAATTATGCATCGAAATGAAGTTAATATGCATTGAAAAGAAGGAAATGTTGATCGTAATGAAGTAAATATGCATCAAAATGATGTAAATATTCATCGAAACGAAAGAAATATGCATCAAAACGAAGGAAATGTTGATCGTAATGAGGTAATATGCATCAAAATAAAGTAAATATGCATCGAAACGAAGCAAATGTTGATCATAATAAAGTAAATATGCATCAAAATAAAGTAAATATGCATCGAAATGAAGGAAATTTTGATCGTAATGAAGTAAATATGCATCAAAATGAAGGAAATTTGCATCAAAATGAAGGAAATGTTGATTGTAATGAAGTAAATATGCATCGAAATGAGGTAAATATGTAACGAAAAGAAGTAAATATGCATCAAAATGAAATAAATATACATTGAAACGAAGGAAATATGCATTGAAATGAAGGAAATATGCATCGAATAAAAGTAATGTGGATCGTAATGAAGTAAATATGCATCAAAATGAAGGAAATATGCATCGAAACGAAGGATATGTTGATCGTAGTGAAGTGAATATGCATCAAAATGAAGTAAATAAGCTTCGAAATGATGGAAATGTTGATCGTAAAAAAGTAATTATACATCAAAATAAATTAAATATGGTTCGAAAATAAAGAAATGTTGATCGTAATGAATTAAATATGGATCAAAAGTAAATATTCATCTAAATGAAGGAAATATTGATCGTAATGATTTAAATATGCATCTAAATGAAGGAAATATTGATTGTAATTAAATAAATATGCATCAAAATGAAGGAAATATGCATTGAAACGAAGGAAATGTTGATCATAGTGAAGTAATGATGCATCAAAATAAATTAAATATGCGTCGAAACTATGGAAATATTGATCTTAAAGAAGTAATTATGCATCAAAATGAAGTATCGAAACGAAGGAAATGTTGATCATAACGAAGTAAATATGCATCAAAATATTTTAAATATGCATCGAAATGAAGGAAACGTTGATCGTAATGAAGTAAATATGCATCAAAATATAGTAAATATGCATCGAAACATTGAAAATGTATATCCTAATGAGGTAAATATGCATCAAAATGAAGTAAACGTGCCTCTAAACGAAGGAAATGTTCATCGTAATGAAGTAAATATGCATTAAAATGAAGTAAATATGCATCGAAATGAAGTAAATATGCATCAAAATAATGTAAATATACATCGAAACGAAGTAAATATGCATCAAAACAAAAGAAATATGCATCGAAACGAAGGAAATCTTGATCGTAATGATGCAAATATGCATCAAAATGAAGTAAATATGCATCAAAACATAGTAAATGTTGATCGTAATGAAGTAAATATGCATCAAAATGAAGAAAATATGCATCGAAACGAAGGAAATACTGATCGTAATGAAGTAAATAGGCATCAAAATGAAGAAAATATGCATCAAAACGAAGGAAATGTTGATCGTAAAATAGTAAATATGCCTCAAAATGAAGGAAATATGAATCGAAATGAAGTAAATATGCATCAAAATGAAGTAATTATGTACATCGAAACGAAGGAAATATGCATCGAATCGAAGGAAATGTTGATCGTAAAGAAGTAAAAATGCTTCAAAATAAAGGAAATAAAAATCGAAACGAAGAAATGTTGGTCTTAGTGAAGTAAATATGCATCATAATAAAGTAAATATGAATCGAAACGATGGAAATGTTGATCTTAATGAAGTAATTATGCATCGAAATGAAGTTAATATGCATTGAAAAGAAGGAAATGTTGATCGTAATGAAGTAAATATGCATCAAAATGATGTAAATATTCATCGAAACGAAAGAAATATGCATCAAAACGAAGGAAATGTTGATCGTAATGAGGTAAATATGCATCAAAATGAAGTAAATATGCATCGAAACGAAGCAAATGTTGATCATAATGAAGTAAATATGCATCAAAATAAAGTAAATATGCATCGAAATGAAGGAAATTTTGATCGTAATGAAGTAAATATGCATCAAAATGAAGGAAATTTGCATCAAAATGAAGGAAATGTTGATTGTAATGAAGTAAATATGCATCGAAATGAGGTAAATATGTAACGAAAAGAAGTAAATATGCATCAAAATGAAATAAATATACATTGAAACGAAGGAAATATGCATTGAAATGAAGGAAATATGCATCGAATAAAAGTAATGTGGATCGTAATGAAGTAAATATGCATCAAAATGAAGGAAATATGCATCGAAGCGAAGGATATGTTGATCGTAGTGAAGTGAATATGCATCAAAATGAAGTAAATAAGCTTCGAAATGATGGAAATGTTGATCGTAAAAAAGTAATTATACATCAAAATAAATTAAATATGGTTCGAAAATAAAGAAATGTTGATCGTAATGAATTAAATATGGATCAAAAGTAAATATTCATCTAAATGAAGGAAATATTGATCGTAATGATTTAAATATGCATCTAAATGAAGGAAATATTGATTGTAATTAAATAAATATGCATCAAAATGAAGGAAATATGCATTGAAACGAAGGAAATGTTGATCATAGTGAAGTAATGATGCATCAAAATAAATTAAATATGCGTCGAAACGATGGAAATATTGATCTTAAAGAAGTAATTATGCATCAAAATGAAGTATCGAAACGAAGGATATGTTGATCATAACGAAGTAAATATGCATCAAAATATTTTAAATATGCATCGAAATGAAGGAAACGTTGATCGTAATGAAGTAAATATGCATCAAAATATAGTAAATATGCATCGAAACAAAGAAAATGTATATCCTAATGAGGTAAATATGCATCAAAATGAAGTAAACGTGCATCTAAACGAAGGAAATGTTCATCGTAATGAAGTAAATATGCATTAAAATGAAGTAAATATGCATCGAAATGAAGTAAATATGCATCAAAATAATGTAAATATACATCGAAACGAGGTAAATATGCCTCAAAACAAAAGAAATATGCATCGAAACGAAGGAAATGTTGATCGTAATGAAGCAAATATGCATCAAAATAAAGTAAATATACATCAAAATGAAGTAAATATTGATCGTAATGAAGTAAATATACATCAAAATGAAGAAAATATGCATCAAAACGAAGGAAATATTGATCGTAATGAAGTAAATAGGCACCAAAATGAAGAAAATATGCATCAAAACGAAAGAAATGTTGATCGTAATATAGTAAATATGCCTCAAAATGAAGGAAATATGCATCGAAATGAAGTAAATATACATCAAAATGAAGTAATTATGTACATCGAAACGAAGGAAATATGCATCGAATCGAAGGAAATGTTGATCGTAAAGAAGTAAAAATGAATCAAAATAAAGGAAATATAAATCGAAACGAAGAAATGTTGGTCTTAGTGAAGTAAATATGCGTCATAATGAAGTAAATATGAATCGAAACGATGGAAATGTTGATCTTAATGAAGTAATTATGCATCGAAATGAAGTTAATATGCATTGAAAAGAAGGAAATGTTGATCGTAATGAAGTAAATATGCATCAAAATGATGTAAATATTCATCGAAACGAAAGAAATATGCATCAAAACGAAGGAAATGTTGATCGTAATGAGGTAAATATGCATCAAAATGAAGTAAATATGCATCGAAACGAAGCAAATGTTGATCATAATGAAGTAAATATGCATCAAAATAAAGTAAATATGCATCGAAATGAAGGAAATTTTGATCGTAATGAAGTAAATATGCATCAAAATGAAGGAAATTTGAATCAAAATGAAGGAAATGTTGATTGTAATGAAGTAAATATGCATCGAAATGAGGTAAATATGTAACGAAAAGAAGTAAATATGCATCAAAATGAAATAAATATAAATTGAAACGAAGGAAATATGCATTGAAATGAAGGAAATATGCATCGAATAAAAGTAATGTGGATCGTAATGAAGTAAATATGCATCAAAATGAAGGAAATATGCATCGAAACGAAGGATATGTTGATCGTAGTGAAGTGAATATGCATCAAAATGAAGTAAATAAGCTTCGAAATGATGGAAATGTTGATCGTAAAAAAGTAATTATACATCAAAATAAATTAAATATGGTTCGAAAATAAAGAAATGTTGATCGTAATGAATTAATATGGATCAAAAGTAAATATTCATCTAAATGAAGGAAATATTGATCGTAATGATTTAAATATGCATCTAAATGAAGGAAATATTGATTGTAATTAAATAAATATGCATCAAAATGAAGGAAATATGCATTGAAACGAAGGAAATGTTGATCATAGTGAAGTAATGATGCATCAAAATAAATTAAATATGCGTCGAAACGATGGAAATATTGATCTTAAAGAAGTAATTATGCATCAAAATGAAATATCGAAACGAAGGAAATGTTGATCATAACGAAGTAAATATGCATCAAAATATTTTAAATATGCATCGAAATGAAGGAAACGTTGATCGTAATGAAGTAAATATGCATCAAAATATAGTAAATATGCATCGAAACAAAGAAAATGTATATCCTAATGAGGTAAATATGCATCAAAATGAAGTAAACGTGCATCTAAACGAAGGAAATGTTCATCGTAATGAAGTAAATATGCATTAAAATGAAGTAAATATGCATCGAAATGAAGTAAATATGCATCAAAATAATGTAAATATACATCGAAACGAAGTAAATATGCATCAAAACGAAAGAAATATGCATCGAAACGAAGGAAATGTTGATCGTAATGAAGCAAATATGCATCAAAATAAAGTAAATATGCATCAAAACGAAGTAAATATTGATCGTAATGAAGTAAATATACATCAAAATGAAGAAAATATGCATCGAAACGAAGGAAATATTGATCGTAATGAAGTAAATAGGCACCAAAATGAAGAAAATATGCATCAAAACGAAAGAAATGTTGATCGTAATATAGTAAATATGCCTCAAAATGAAGGAAATATGCATCGAAATGAAGTAAATTACATCAAAATGAAGTAATTATGTACATCGAAACGAAGGAAATATGCATCGAATCGAAGGAAATGTTGATCGTAATGAAGTAAATATGCATAAAAATGATGTAAATATTCATCGAAACGAAAGAAATATGCATTGAAACGAAGGAAATGTTGATCGTAATGAAGTAAATATGCATCAAAATATTGTAAATATGCATCGAAACGAAGGTAATATTGATCGTAATGAAGTAAATATGCATTAAAATATAGTAAATATGCATCGAAACAAAGAAAATGTTTATCCTAATGAGGTAAATATGCATCAAAATGAAGTAAATGTGCATCTAAACGAAGGAAATGTTGATCGTAATGAAGTAAATATGCATTAAAATGAAGTAAATATGCATCAAAATGAAGTAAATATGCATCAAAATAATTTAAATATACATCGAAACGAAGTAAATATGCATCAAAACGAAAGAAATATGCATCAAAACGAAGGAAATGTTGATCGTAATGAAGCAAATATTCATCAAAATAAAGTAAATATGCATCAAAACGAAGTAAATGTTGATTGTAATGAAGAAAATAAACATCAAAATAAAGAAAATATGAATCAAAATAAGTAAATATGTATCAAAATGAAGGAAATATGCATCGAAACTAAGGACATGTTGATCATAGTGAAGTAAATATGTATCAAACTAAAGTAAATATGCTTCGAAACGATGGAAATGTTGATCTTAATGAAGTAATTATGCATCAAAATGAAGTAAATATGCATCGAAATGACGAAAATATTTATCTTAACGAAGTAATTATGCATCAAAATGAAGTAAATATTCATTGAAATGAAAGAAATATGCATCGAAATGAAGGAAATGTTAATCGTGACGAGGTAAATATGCATTAAAATGAAGTAAGTATGCATCGAAACGAAGGAAATGTTGATCGTAATGCAGTAAATATGCATCAAAATCAAGTAAATATGCATCAAAATGAAGTAAATATGTATCAAAATGATGTAAATATGCATCGAAATAAAGTAAATATGCATAAAAATGAAGTAAATATACATCGAAACGAAGGAAGTACGATCGAAATGAAGTAAATATGCATCAAAACGCAAGAAATATGCATCGAAAAGAAGGAAATATGCATCAAAATGAAGGAAATATGCATCAAATCAAAGTAAATGTGGATCGTAATGAAGTAAATATGCATCAAAATGAAGGAAATATGCATCGAAACTAAGGACATGTTGATCGTAGTGAAGTGAATATGCATAAAAATGAAGTAAATATTCTTCGATATGATGGAAATGTTGATCGTAAAAAAGTAATTATACATCAAAATGAATCAAATATTTTCAAAAAGAAGGAAATGTTGATCGTAATGAATTAAATATGGACTAAACATAAATATGCATCTAAATGAAGGAAATATTGACCTTAATGAAGTAAATATGCATCTAAATGAAGGAAATATTGATCGTAATGAAGTAAATATCGATTAAAATGAAGGAAATATGCATCAAAACGAAGGAAATATTGATCGTAATGAAGTAAATATACATAAAAATGAAGTAAATATGCATCGAAACGAAGGAGAAGTTTGTCGTAATGAAGTAAATATCCATCAAAATGAAGTAAATACGTATCGAAACGAAGGAAATATTGGTCGTAATTTCATTAATATCCATCAAAATGAATTAAATACCAATCGAAATGAAGGAAATATGCATCAAAATTAAAATCAAAATGAAGTAAATAAGCATCGAAACGAGAAAATGAGCGTTAAAATGAAGCAAATATGCATCGAAATGAAAGAAATATGCATCGAAATAAAGGAAATGTTGATCGTAATGAGGTAAATATGCATCAAAATGAAGTAAATATGCATCGAAACGAAGGAAATATTGATCGTAATGTTGTAAATATGCATCCAAATGAATAAATATGCACCGAAATGAAGGAAATATTGATCGTAATAAAGTACATGTACATCAAAATGAAGGAAATATTCATCAAAACGAAGAAAATGTTGATTGTAATGAAGTAAATATGCATCAAAATGAAGGAAATATGCATCGAAATGAAGTAGATATGATTAAAAATGAAATAAATACACATCGAAACGATTGAAATATGCATCGAAATGAAGAAAATATACATCGAATCGAAGTAATTGTTAATCGTAATGAAGTAAATAAGCATCAAAATAAAGGAATATGCATTGAAACGAAGGAAATGTTGATCATGGTAAAGTAAATATGCATTAAAATAAAGTAAATATGCATCGAAACGATGGAAATATTATTCTTAATGAAGTAATTATGCATCAAAATGAAGTAAATATGCATCGAAACGAAGGAAATGTTGATCGTAACAAAGTAAATATGCATCAAAATGTAGCAAATATGCATCAAAATGAAGGAAATGTTGATCGTAACGAAGTAAATATGCATCAAAATGTAGTAAATATGCATTGAAATGAAGGAAATGTTGATCGTAATGAATTAAATATATATCAAAATGAATAAAATATGCATCAAAATGAAGGAAATATTGATCGTAATGAAGTAAATATCCATCAAAATGAAGGAAATATGCATCAACATGAAGGAAATGTTGATCGTAATGAAGAAAATAAACATCAAAATAAAGAAAATATGCATCAAAATAAGTAAATATGCATCAAGATGAAGGAAATATGCATCGAAACTAAGGACATGTTGATCATAGTGAAGTAAATATGTATCAAAATAAAGTAAATATGCTTCGAAACGATGGAAATGTTGATCTTAATGAAGTAATTATGCATCGAAATGAAGTAAATATGCATCGAAATGACAAAAATGTTTATCGTAACGAAGTAATTATGCATCAAAATGAAGTAAATATTCATTGAAATGAAAGAAATATGCATCGAAATGAAGGAAATGTTAATCGTGACGAGGTAAATATGCATTAAAATGAAGTAAGTATTCATCGAAACGAAGGAAATGTTGATCGTAATGCAGTAAATATGCATCAAAATCAAGTAAATATGCATCAAAATGAAGTAAATATGTATCAAAATGATATAAATATGCATCGAAATAAAGTAAATATGCATAAAAATGAAGTAAATATACATCGAAACGAAGGAAATACGATCGAAATGAAGTAAATATGCATCAAAACGCAAGAAATATGCATCGAAAAGAACATTGAAACGAGGGAAATATGCATTGAAATGAAGGAAATATGCATCAAATCAAAGTAAATGTGGATCGTAATGAAGTAAATATGCATCAAAATGAAGGAAATATGCATCGAAACTAAGGACATGTTGATCGTAGTGAAGTGAATATGCATAAAAATGAAGTAAATATTCTTCGATATGATGGAAATGTTGATCGTAAAAAAGTAATTATACATCAAAATGAATCAAATATTCTTCAAAAAGAAGGAAATGTTGATCGTAATGAATTAAATATGGACTAAACATAAATATGCATCTAAATGAAGGAAATATTGACCTTAATGAAGTAAATATGCATCTAAATGAAGGAAATATTGATCGTAATGAAGTAAATATCTATTAAAATGAAGGAAATATGCATCAAAACGAAGGAAATAATGATCGTAATGAAGTAAATATACATAAAAATGAAGTAAATATGCATCGAAACGAAGGAGAAGTTTGTCGTAATGAAGTAAATATCCATCAAAATGAAGTAAATACGTATCGAAACGAAGGAAATATTGGTCGTAATTTCATTAATATCCATCAAAATGAATTAAATACCAATCGAAATGAAGGAAATATGCATCAAAATTAAAATCAAAATGAAGTAAATAAGCATCGAAACGAGAAAATGAGCGTTAAAATGAAGCAAATATGCATCGAAATGAAAGAAATATGCATCGAAATGAAGGAAATGTTGATCGTAATGAGGTAAATATGCATCAAAATGAAGTAAATATGCATCGAAACGAAGGAAATATTGATCGTAATGTTGTAAATATGCATCCAAATGAATAAATATGCACCGAAATGAAGGAAATATTGATCGTAATAAAGTACATGTACATCAAAATGAAAGAAATATTCATCAAAACGAAGGAAATGTTGATTGTAATGAAGAAAATATGCATCAAAATGAAGGAAATATGCATCGAAATGAAATAGATATGATTAAAAATGAAATAAATACACATCGAAACGATTGAAATATGCATCGAAATGAAGAAAATATACATCGAATCGAAGTAATTGTTAATCGTAATGAAGTAAATAAGCATCAAAATAAAGGAATATGCATTGAAACGAAGGAAATGTTGATCATGGTAAAGTAAATATGCATCAAAATAAAGTAAATATGCATCGAAACGATGGAAATATTATTCTTAATGAAGTAATTATGCATCAAAATGAAGTAAATATGCATCGAAACGAAGGAAATGTTGATCGTAACAAAGTAAATATGCATCAAAATGTAGCAAATATGCATCAAAATGAAGGAAATGTTGATCGTAACGAAGTAAATATGCATCAAAATGTATTAAATATGCATTGAAATGAAGGAAATGTTGATCGTAATGAATTAAATATATATCAAAATGAATAAAATATGCATCAAAATGAAGAAAATATTGATCGTAATGAAGTAAATATCCATCAAAATGAAGGAAATATGCATCAACATGAAGGAAATGTTGATCGTAATGAAGAAAATAAACATCAAAATAAAGAAAATATGCATCAAAATAAGTAAATATGCATCAAGATGAAGGAAATATGCATCGAAACTAAGGACATGTTGATCATAGTGAAGTAAATATGTATCAAAATAAAGTAAATATGCTTCGAAACGATGGAAATGTTGATCTTAATGAAGTAATTATGCATCGAAATGAAGTAAATATGCATCGAAATGACAAAAATGTTTATCGTAACGAAGTAATTATGCATCAAAATGAAGTAAATATTCATTGAAATGAAAGAAATATGCATCGAAATGAAGGAAATGTTAATCGTGACGAGGTAAATATGCATTAAAATGAAGTAAGTATGCATCGAAACGAAGGAAATGTTGATCGTAATGCAGTAAATATGCATCAAAATCAAGTAAATATGCATCAAAATGAAGTAAATATGTATCAAAATGATATAAATATGCATCGAAATAAAGTAAATATGCATAAAAATGAAGTAAATATACATCGAAACGAAGGAAATACGATCGAAATGAAGTAAATATGCATCAAAACGCAAGAAATATGCATCGAAAAGAACATTGAAACGAGGGAAATATGCATTGAAATGAAGGAAATATGCATCAAATCAAAGTAAATGTGGATCGTAATGAAGTAAATATGCATCAAAATGAAGGAAATATGCATCGAAACTAAGGACATGTTGATCGTAGTGAAGTGAATATGCATAAAAATGAAGTAAATATTCTTCGATATGATGGAAATGTTGATCGTAAAAAAGTAATTATACATCAAAATGAATCAAATATTCTTCAAAAAGAAGGAAATGTTGATCGTAATGAATTAAATATGGACTAAACATAAATATGCATCTAAATGAAGGAAATATTGACCTTAATGAAGTAAATATGCATCTAAATGAAGGAAATATTGATCGTAATGAAGTAAATATCTATTAAAATGAAGGAAATATGCATCAAAACGAAGGAAATAATGATCGTAATGAAGTAAATATACATAAAAATGAAGTAATTATGCATCGAAACGAAGGAGAAGTTTGTCGTAATGAAGTAAATATCCATCAAAATGAAGTAAATACGTATCGAAACGAAGGAAATATTGGTCGTAATTTCATTAATATCCATCAAAATGAATTAAATACCAATCGAAATGAAGGAAATATGCATCAAAATTAAAATCAAAATGAAGTAAATAAGCATCGAAACGAGAAAATGAGCGTTAAAATGAAGCAAATATGCATCGAAATGAAAGAAATATGCATCGAAATGAAGGAAATGTTGATCGTAATGAGGTAAATATGCATCAAAATGAAGTAAATATGCATCGAAACGAAGGAAATATTGATCGTAATGTTGTAAATATGCATCCAAATGAATAAATATGCACCGAAATGAAGGAAATATTGATCGTAATAAAGTACATGTACATCAAAATGAAAGAAATATTCATCAAAACGAAGGAAATGTTGATTGTAATGAAGAAAATATGCATCAAAATGAAGGAAATATGCATCGAAATGAAATAGATATGATTAAAAATGAAATAAATACACATCGAAACGATTGAAATATGCATCGAAATGAAGAAAATATACATCGAATCGAAGTAATTGTTAATCGTAATGAAGTAAATAAGCATCAAAATAAAGGAATATGCATTGAAACGAAGGAAATGTTGATCATGGTAAAGTAAATATGCATCAAAATAAAGTAAATATGCATCGAAACGATGGAAATATTATTCTTAATGAAGTAATTATGCATCAAAATGAAGTAAATATGCATCGAAACGAAGGAAATGTTGATCGTAACAAAGTAAATATGCATCAAAATGTAGCAAATATGCATCAAAATGAAGGAAATGTTGATCGTAACGAAGTAAATATGCATCAAAATGTATTAAATATGCATTGAAATGAAGGAAATGTTGATCGTAATGAATTAAATATATATCAAAATGAATAAAATATGCATCAAAATGAAGAAAATATTGATCGTAATGAAGTAAATATCCATCAAAATGAAGGAAATATGCATCAAAACGAAGGAAATGTTGATCGTAATGAAGAAAATAAACATCAAAATAAAGAAAATATGCATCAAAATAAGTAAATATGCATCAAGATGAAGGAAATATGCATCGAAACTAAAGACATGTTGATCATAGTGAAGTAAATATGTATCAAAATAAAGTAAATATGCTTCGAAACGATGGAAATGTTGATCTTAATGAAGTAATTATGCATCGAAATGAAGTAAATATGCATCGAAATGTCGAAAATGTTTATCGTAACGAAGTAATTATGCATCAAAATGAAGTAAATATTCATTGAAATGAAAGAAATATGCATCGAAATGAAGGAAATGTTAATCGTGACGAGGTAAATATGCATTAAAATGAAGTAAGTATGCATCGAAACGAAGGAAATGTTGATCGTAATGCAGTAAATATGCATCAAAATCAAGTAAATATGCATCAAAATGAAGTAAATATGTATCAAAATGATGTAAATATGCATCGAAATAAAGTAAATATGCATAAAAATGATGTAAATATACATCGAAACGAAGGAAATACGATCGAAATGAAGTAAATATGCATCAAAACGCAAGAAATATGCATCGAAAAGAACTTTGAAACGAGGGAAATATGCATTGAAATGAAGGAAATATGCATCAAATCAAAGTAAATGTGGATCGTAATGAAGTAAATATGCATCAAAATGAAGGAAATATGCATCGAAACTAAGGACATATTGATCGTAGTGAAGTGAATATGCATCAAAATGAAGTAAATATTCTTCGATGTGATGGAAATGTTGAACGTAAAAAAGTAATTATACATCAAAATGAATCAAATATGCTTCGAAAAGTAGAAAATGTTGATTGTAATGAATTAAATATGGATCAAAAGTAAATATGCATCTAAATGAAGAAAATATTGATCGTAATGAAGTAAATATGCATCTAAATGAAGAAAATATTGATCGTTATGAAGTAAATATCCATTATAATGAAGGAAATATGCATCAAAACGAAGGAAATGTAGATCGTAATGAAGTAAACATACATCAAAATGAAGTAAAAATGCCTCGAAACGAAGGAGAGTTTGTCGTAACGAAGTTAATATCCATCAAAATAAAGTAAATACGTATCGAAACGAAGGAAATGTTGGTCGTAATTTCATTAATATCCATCAAAATGAATTAAATACCAATCGAAATGAAGGAAATATACATAAAATTTTAGATCAAAATGAAGTAAATATGCATCGGAACGAGAAAATGAGCGTTAAAAAGAAGCAAATTTGCATCGAAATGAAAGAAATATGCATCGAAATGAAGGAAATGTTGATCGTAATGAGGTAAATATGCATCAAAATGAAGTAAATATGCATTAAAACGAAGGAAATGTTGATCGTAATGTAGTAAATATGCATCGAAATGAAGTAAATATGCACCGAAATGAAGGAAATATTGGTCATAATGAAGTACATGTACATCAAAATGAAGGAAATATTCATCAAAACGAAGGAAATGTTGATTGTAATGAAGTAAATATGCATCAAAATGAAGGAAACATGCATCGAAATATAGTAAATATGATTAAAAATGAAGTAAATATACATCGAAACGAATGAAATATGCATCAAAATGAAGAAAATATACATCGAATTGAAGTAAATGTTAATCGTAATGAAGTAAATATGTATCAAAATGAAGGAAATATGCATTGAAACGAAGGAAATGTTGATCATGGTGAAGTAAATACGCATCAAAATAAAGTAAATATGCATCGAAACGATGAAAATATTGATCTTAATGAAGTTATTATGCATCAAAATGAAGTAAATATGCATCGAAACGAAGGAAATGTTGATCGTAATGAAGTAAATATGCATCAAAATGTAGTAAATATGCATCGAAACGAAGAAAATGTTGATCGTAACGAAGTAAATATGCATCAAAATGTAGTAAATATGCATCGAAACAAAGAAAATGTCTATCCTAATGAGGTAAATATGCATCAAAATGAAGTGAATATGCATCTAAACGAAAGAAATGTTGATCGTAATGAAGTAAATATGCGTTAAAATGAAGTAAATATGCATCGAAATGTAGTAAATATGCATCAAAATGAAGTAAATATGCATCGAAACGAAGTAAATATGCATCAAAACGAAAGAAATATGCATCGAAATGAAGGAAATGTTGATCGTAATGATGCAAATATGCATCAAAATGAAGTAAATATGCATCAAAATGAAGAAAATATGCATCGAAACGAAGGAAATATTGATCGTAATGAAGTAAATAGGCATCGAAATGAAGAAAATATGCAACAAAAAGAAAGAAATGTTGATTGTAATGAAGTAAATATGCATCAAAATGAAGGAAATATGCATCGAAATGATGTAAATATGCATCAAAATGAACAAAGGAAATATGCATCGAAATGCACGAAATATGCATCGAATCGAAGGAAATGTTGATCGTAAATAAGTAAAAATTCATTAAAATAAAGGAAATATAAATCGAAACGAAGGAAATGTAGGTCTTAGTGAAGTAAATATGCATCATAATGAAGTAAATATAAATCGAAACGATGGAAATGTTGATCTTAATGAAGTAATTATGCAATGAAATGAAGTAAATATGCATCGAATCGAAGGAAATGTTGATCGTAATGAAATAAATATGCTTCAAAATAATGTAAATATTCATCGAAACGAATGAAATATGCATCAAAACGAAGGAAATATTGATCGTAATGAGGTAAATATGCATCAAAATGAAGTAAATATGAATCGAAACGAAGCAAATGTTGATCATAATGAAGTGAATATGCATCAAAATGAAATAAATATACCTCGAAATGAAGGAAATGTTGATCGTAATGAAGCAAATATGCATCAAAATGAAGGAAATATGCATCAAAATGAAGGAAATGTTGATTGTAATGAAGTAAATATGCATCAAAATGAGGTAAATATGCAACAAAATAAAGTAAATATGCATCAAAATGAAGTAATTATGTACATCAAAACGAAGGAAATATGCATCGAATCGAAGTAAATGTTGATCGTAAAGAAGTAAAAATGCATCAAAATAAAGGAAATATAAATCGAAACGAAGAATGTTGGTCTTAGTGAAGTAAATATGCATCATAATGAAGTAAATATGAATCGAAACGATAGAAATGTTGATCTTAATGAAGTAATTTTGCATCGAAATGAAATAAATATGTATCGAAAAGAAGGAAATGTTGATCGTAATGAAGTAAATATGCATCAAAATGATGTAAATATTCATCGAAACGAAAGAAATATGCATCAAAACGAAGGAAATGTTGATCGTAATGAGGTAAATAAGCATCAAAATGAAGTAAATATGCATCAAAACGAAGCAAATGTTGATCATAATGAAGTAAATATGCATCAAAATAAAGTAAATATACATCGAAACAAAGTAAATATGCATCAAAACAAAAGAAATATTGATCGTAACGAAGTAAATATGCATCAAAATGTAGTAAATATGCATCGAAACGAAGAAAATGTTGATCGTAACGAAGTAAATATGCATCAAAATGTAGTAAATATGCATCGAAACAAAGAAAATGTCTATCCTAATGAGGTAAATATGCATCAAAATGAAGTGAATATGCATCTAAACGAAAGAAATGTTGATCGTAATGAAGTAAATATGCGTTAAAATGAAGTAAATATGCATCGAAATGTAGTAAATATGCATCAAAATGAAGTAAATATGCATCGAAACGAAGTAAATATGCATCAAAACGAAAGAAATATGCATCGAAATGAAGGAAATGTTGATCGTAATGATGAAATATGCATCAAAATGAAGTAAATATGCATCAAAATGAAGAAAATATGCATCGAAACGAAGGAAATATTGATCGTAATGAAGTAAATAGGCATCGAAATGAAGAAAATATGCAACAAAAAGAAAGAAATGTTGATTGTAATGAAGTAAATATGCATCAAAATGAAGGAAATATGCATCGAAATGATGTAAATATGCATCAAAATGAACAAAGGAAATATGCATCGAAATGCACGAAATATGCATCGAATCGAAGGAAATGTTGATCGTAAATAAGTAAAAATTCATTAAAATAAAGGAAATATAAATCGAAACGAAGGAAATGTAGGTCTTAGTGAAGTAAATATGCATCATAATGAAGTAAATATAAATCGAAACGATGGAAATGTTGATCTTAATGAAGTAATTATGCAATGAAATGAAGTAAATATGCATCGAATCGAAGGAAATGTTGATCGTAATGAAATAAATATGCTTCAAAATAATGTAAATATTCATCGAAACGAATGAAATATGCATCAAAACGAAGGAAATATTGATCGTAATGAGGTAAATATGCATCAAAATGAAGTAAATATGAATCGAAACGAAGCAAATGTTGATCATAATGAAGTGAATATGCATCAAAATGAAATAAATATACCTCGAAATGAAGGAAATGTTGATCGTAATGAAGCAAATATGCATCAAAATGAAGGAAATATGCATCAAAATGAAGGAAATGTTGATTGTAATGAAGTAAATATGCATCAAAATGAGGTAAATATGCAACAAAATAAAGTAAATATGCATCAAAATGAAGTAATTATGTACATCAAAACGAAGGAAATATGCATCGAATCGAAGTAAATGTTGATCGTAAAGAAGTAAAAATGCATCAAAATAAAGGAAATATAAATCGAAACGAAGAATGTTGGTCTTAGTGAAGTAAATATGCATCATAATGAAGTAAATATGATCGAAACGATAGAAATGTTGATCTTAATGAAGTAATTTTGCATCGAAATGAAATAAATATGTATCGAAAAGAAGGAAATGTTGATCGTAATGAAGTAAATATGCATCAAAATGATGTAAATATTCATCGAAACGAAAGAAATATGCATCAAAACGAAGGAAATGTTGATCGTAATGAGGTAAATAAGCATCAAAATGAAGTAAATATGCATCAAAACGAAGCAAATGTTGATCATAATGAAGTAAATATGCATCAAAATAAAGTAAATATACATCGAAACAAAGTAAATATGCATCAAAACAAAAGAAATATTCATCGAAACGAAGGAAATGTTGATCGTAATGATGCAAATATGCATCAAAATGAAGTAAATATGCATCAAAACGAAGTAAATGTTTATCGCAATGAAGTAAATATGCATCAAAATGAAGAAAATATGCATCGAAATGAAGGAAATATTTATCGTAATGAAGTAAATAGGCATAAAAATGAAGAAAATATGCATCGAAACGAAAGAAATGTTGATCATAATAAAGTAAATATGCATAAAAATGAAGGAAATATGCATCGAAATGAAGTAAATATGCATCAAAATGAAGTAATTATGTACATCAAAACGAAGGAAATATGCATCGAATCGAAGGAAATGTTGATCGTAAAGAAGTAAAAATGCATCAAAATAAAGGAAATATAAATCTAAACGAAGAAATGTTGGTCTTAGTGAAGTAAATATGCATCATAATGAAGTAAATATGATTGGAAACGATGGAAATGTTGATCTTATGAAGTAAATATGCATCAAAATGAATGAAATATGCATCAAAATGAATGAAATGTTGATTGTAATGAATTAAATATGCATCAAAATGAGGTAAATATGCAACGAAACGAAGTAAATATGCATTAAAATGAAGTAAATATACATTGAAACGAAGAAAATATACATTGAAATGAAGGAAATATGCATCGAATCAAAGTAATGTGGATCGTAATGAAGTAAATATGCATCGAAACGAAGGACATGTTGATCATAGTGAAGTGAATATGCATCAAAATGAAGTAAATAATCTTCGAAATGATGGAAATGTTGATCGTAAAAAAGTAATTATACATCAAAATAAAGTAAATATGCTTCGAAAAGAATGAAATGTTGATCGTAATGAATTAAATATGGATAAAAAGTAAATATGCATCTAAATGAAGGAAATATTGATCGTAATGAAGTAAATATGCATCTAAATGAAGGAAATATTGATCGTAATGAAGTAAATATGCATCAAAATGAAGGGAATATGCATTGAAACGAAGGAAATGTTGATCATAGTGAAGTAAAGATGCATCAAAATAAAGTAAATATGCGTCGAAACGATGGAAATATTGATCTTAATGAAGTAATTAGACAACAAAATGAAGTAAATATGCATCGAAACAAAGGAAATGTTGATCGTAACGAAGTAAATATGCATCAAAATGTTGTAAATATGCATCGAAACGAAGGAAATGTTGATCGTAATGAAGTAAATATGCATCAAAATATAGTTAATATGCATCGAAACAAAGTAAATGTCTATCCTAATAAGGTAAATATGCATCAAAATGAATTAAACATGCATCTAAACGATGGAAATGTTGATCGTAATGAAGTAAATATGCATTAAAATGAAGTAAATATGCATCGAAATGAAGTAAATATGAATGGAAACGATGGAAATGTTGATCTTATGAAGTAAATATGCATCAAAATGAATGAAATATGCATCAAAATGAAGGAAATGTTGATTGTAATGAAGTAAATATGCATCAAAATGAGGTAAATATGCAACGAAATGAAGTAAATATGCATTAAAATGAAGTAAATATACATTGAAACGAAGAAAATATACATTGAAATGAAGGAAATATGCATCGAATCAAAGTAATGTGGATCGTAATGAAGTAAATATGCATCAAAATGAAGGAAATATGCATCGAAACGAAGGACATGTTGATCGTATTGAAGTGAATATATATCAAAATGAAGTAAATAAGCTTCGAAATGATGGAAATGTTGATCGCAAAAAAGTAATTATACATCAAAATAAAGTAAATATGCTTCGAAAAGAAGGAAATGTTGATCGTAATGAATTAAATATGGATCAAAAGTAAATATGCATCTAAATGAAGGAAATATTGATCGTAATGAAGTAAATATGCATCAAAATGAAGGAAATATGCATTGAAACGAAGGAAATGTTGATCATAGTGAAGTAAAGATGCATCAAAATAAAGTAAATATGAGTCGAAACGATGGAAATATTGATCTTAATGAAGTAATTATGCATTAAAATGAAGTAAATATGCATCGAAACGAATGAAATGTTGATCGTAACGAAGTAAATATGCATCAAAATGTTGTAAATATGCATCGAAACGAAGGAAATGTTGATCGTAATGAAGTAAATATGCATCAAAATATAGTAAATATGCATCGAAACAAAGAAAATGTCTATCCTAATAAGGTAAATATGCATCAAAATGAATTAAACATGCTGTTGGCGCTTGGATCGTTTGGTTAACATGACCCGTTAGGGTTCCATACGTTTCTAATATCAGCGGAAGCAATAAAACGTGAAACTTATTACCGTTCACCAGGGTACGTTGAAGAAAGTGGATTCACGCTGGCAGACTGTGCAGTACCACGAGAATGGCCATAACTTCCTCGTCTGATGTTGGAATTGAATAATCTTTATGTTCAGACGATCCTCTCTTCAACGGCTTTCCGTCAGTATATTGATCATATCATTCTGATCACTGTACTATTTTATATAAATTTCGCAAGGTGGCGGACAGTAGCAACAAACTACCTTCTGATCTTCTGCAGTATGTCCCAAGTCCGATCTCGACGTCGTGTGGGCGACGATCTACGAGACCTCCTCAATCTGCTCTCAACCCTCATCACACGTGAATAATGAATTAGATTAGATTAGGGTTCCAGATAAGCTGAGGTGACTTATATACATGGGCTACAGCAGGGACCAGGAGGAGAAATTGGGTTGGGGGCATCCATTGGGCTTAAGTATCCAAGCTTAGCCCAAAGCTTATACTTAAGTCCAATAATAATAATATATTCCACTAAAATATTATTACTGCACTGCTTTTCCAATCCCAAAATTACGTTTTGGGCTCCTTCTTATTATGAGCCCGTTAGTCTCCCCATGTTTAAGATATACAATGTCTCAATTAATTTAAGTTACTGACAACTCAATTAATTAATATCTCATCCAAGAGTAGTACCACTCAACCTCATTATCATGCCGAAATAAATTCCACCTGCAGGGTTTATATGATAATTCTTATGAGCTCCTCAAGGGGACATCATCAACCTATGACGGACACATATTCCTTCTACAATCAACAGCACACCATAGAGACAACACTACTTCCCAACTCATCGAGTTTGTTGATTTAATTACATGTAAATCTCACCCATTGATGAATCAAATAAATACATACTGCCCTACGTGTCGAGGTTATTGTATAGGGATTAAGAGCACGAACTTCCATAATAACAGAGATCAAGTTCTCCTATAAGTCAGTATAAGTCGAACGATCTCAAGCGGTCCTGCTCAATACACACAAGTGCACTAATGTGATTCTATAGCCAAGACAAGCTATTACCAAACCACACTACAACCATCCCGATAGAGAGTCCCCGTCTATCTCGGTTGTGAGCATCTTTTTATACTTTATAAGGAAATCGATAATATGATCTTCCGCGTGTTGTCGCACAACATATTATCTACAGTATACAGTAAGTGGACTATTGCATCGTGCATATAAATAAATTATAAGACACAATCATTTGATCATATGATTCTCATTTCAAATTAATTGTTATAACATTGTTCATACAAAAAGCTAGACTTTTAGTATACAATCCAACAATCTCCCACTTATACTAAAAGACTATGCTGTCAAGTCTTCTGCCATACATCTGATTTCCACTCTCACTACACGACTATCAAAAGCTCTTGCCTTAAGGTCCTTGTAAATGGATTTTCTAGGTTATCTTCCGATGCAATCTAGGTGACAACAACCTTCCCCTCATCATACGATTTCTCGTAACAGGTGGTACTCGCGCTCCATGTGTTTAATTTCCTTATGGACTTGTGATTCCTTCAAGTTTGCAACTGCACCAATATCATCAATATAAATTGTGATAATCTTGGGCAAACTTAGAATCACATCAAAGTCCATCATGAAGTTTCTAGAGTCATACAGATACTTTGGCTGACTCATAGGCTGCAATTTATCATCTTTCCATGATGGAATCCGGAGTCTGAAATATATTTCTATATAACACTCCTTCACACTATGACTCAACTTCTTAAAATTAAACACATAACCTTGAGGTGGATTTATTGCCGTTCAATCTGACTGAAAAATACGAATTTACGTAATCCACAAGAAGCAGTGAATTTGCCCTGTAAGCCTACATATAATTTTCAGTCCTTCTCAGACACTTCATATATGTCTTACCACAATTCATCATTCTTGTTCTGGGTTACGTTGATACCCACTGTTCATGCCATCGGCAAAACAGTTATCCAATCTTGTGCATAACATTCTTTAGATTAAGCTTTCTCATTTGCCGAAGCATAAGGAACTGTTTTCATCTTCTTTATCTACTTTTGTGTCACAAGACACATTCACTTAGATAAATTCACATGCTAAAATAAGTAAGGATCGTATCATCTTATGATGTTTGAGATAAGCATAACATCTTTTCTTGTAATCCGTATTACCGTGATCAAAAGGATATTTTTGCTCCTCTTAAGTCCTTCATATCATACCGCTTTATCAACCATACCCATATGCCCGACAATACTCTTTAATTGTCTCCAATGAGCAAGATACTATCTACATACAGTACAAGAAATACCACCACGTTTCCATCACTCTTTTCAATACACAAGACCCATCCGATCATTGATTAGATCCATGTCACTGGATTACCTCATCAAAACAGATGTTTCATGATTTTGAAGCTTGCTTTAGTCCATGAATGGACACTTTTAAGCTTACTATCAAAATGCTCTTAGCTTTTTGCAATGAATCACTCTGGTTGCTTCATATAAATGTTTCCCTTAAGACTTCCAATCAGGAAAGTTGTCTCGATATCTATTTGCTATCCCTCACATTCCATATGAGTAGCAACAGGTAAAAGAGTCCGGATCGACTTAGGCATAGCTACCGGCGAACAGGTTATCTCATAATCGAACCCTTTCTTTCTGAGTATACCTTTTTCGCAACAAGCTTTGCTTCCAAGGTTTTCACCTTACCATATGATCCTCTTTTATTTTGTATGACCACTTCCAATGGCTTTTACAGCATTTAGTGGTCTTACAAACTTCCAGATTTAATTTAGAATTCATCAATTCTATTTCAACATCATTGCACTTGCTAAGATATCGCATTTCGATCTTGTAGTGCTTCGTCGTATATGTGGGTTCAATCCATGTTTACTAGGGATTAAGTCTTACGACTCTCTCAAAACATGTATTAAATAGGTTGTCGAACATCCATCCCACTACGACAAGGCATTACATGCAATTGGTATCAGACGTGACATGCGTTGCAGTTTACCTTGTGGCATATCCTCTTGCACAATTGGTACTAATACTTTGTGTTTTCTTCTCACATCCTTTAGGACAACTTATAAATGGGTATGTGATTTATTACATAGTCCCTTTCCAAAAATCTAGTGTTTGTGTTAACAATCACCCTTCAATCTTTTAGACTAAATAAATCACCTTCATTTTTATAGCTTATCCCACAAACAGACAAACATTCAAATAAATTATTGTTTCTAGGGCTTATCCATAAAATGAATTAAGTAATTCCAAATAATTCATCATCCATCTAATCATTACCATAAGAGTATTATTCCTTCTATCCACCACACCATTCAGCTGGGGCTTGCCCGGTGTAGACCACTTGAGATTTAATCTCAACCTCTGATTAATAGCTCCTAATTATCCTAAAAGGTACTCGTAATGACGATTAAATCATTATTACTTGATATATTTTTCATGATGCTTTACTGTACCAACCTTGCAATTCTTAAATAAATCAAAGAACTTAGACATGCAGTGCATCAAATAAATATATCGGTATCTAGAATAATCTTCGATTATTCATTACCACCTCTCGCCTGGATAATATTAGGTCTGGTTGAATCAGAATGAACCAATTCCAACATATATATCTTTGGCTCTACACCCCTTTACCTTGAAAAGGTAATTAATCATTTTTACTTCTAAGTAAGACTCGCAAGTCAGATAGTTTTCACTTCAGATAAACCTTACGGTCCATCTGCTATCAACTTTTGAGTCCGACTCAAGTAAAATGATCTAGTCTTAGACGCCAAATGCATGTTTAGTTCATCTCCGAAGGTTCCTTTCTCTTACTAAGATCAGAAGATGCATTATTAATAATTATTTGTTGCATCTGTGGAATATACATGATTTAAGAGTATACAAATTGTCAATAACATACCTTAACAGATTATAGCTCCATCCTTCTTTACTATGACCATGTCATTTAAATGAAATGGAGTATCTATCCGTGAATGCATAGAAACTGAAATAAAATTCTTTCTATGAAAACGTACGTAAAGACAATTTCTCATAATCAAACGTCTATTCATATCGTAAGATAAATAAACAACTCCCACTGCAACAGCCACTACTCTCGTAGTATTACCCATGTCCATAATAATCTCATCATCACTAAGTTACACGCTTTTAGTGATTCCGGTATCTACACACAACTTGTCAGTAGATGCCATCAATATTCATGCTTCAACAACTAGTGAATGAGATACTAACTTTGTTCACATCTCGATGAAAATGGATTTCCTTTGCACATGTTTTGTCAGAAATTCCCCACCATATACAACCTCTTTGTAATTCAGGTGGAACTTGCTTAAAACATTTAGGCAAATATGAAGAAATAAAATTGACTTAGGTTTCCCCTTCAACTTCTATTCCATGTATTTCCAATTCATTCATCAAATTCAATCATGACCTACCGCCTTTTAACTTACTCAAGTATCCGAAGAGTTACATGAGACCATCATATTTCTATGAATCTCTTATCTCTTCACCAGAGACTTTAATATGCATCATGATAAGTCTTTTGTGAGAACACACATGTATTTCTTAAGCAGTAAAATTAGAATCCAAGATTCTTTTCTAATCATCTAATTTTGGACCAGTAAATATAATTTCTTTTAGTCAACCATAAGTGAAATAAAACTATTTGAAATTCAGAGAATCATAAAAAAATACACCGATCAAATCTTCGAATTTATTCGTTTATATTGATTCCCTCAAAACAATATAAAATATAAATTCACCGACATCTCAAGCACCGTGAGTTTGCAAGCCACGATAGTGTGGACGTTTACAAACCCGAACATTTACAAGAAAAGGTTTTACCCATTAATTTCATTTGTCAAACTAACTTTATGACAAAATAATTAATAGTCGGTTCCTCTTTAGCCATGCAAATAAAAGCAGTGACTCCGATGGGGAGGATACTTATTATTTACATCTAAGTGTACACCATTATTTGACCCCAAGTCCATTGCGCGAGCTTATGTGCCTTACAGATGGAGAAGTACACAGCGCTCGGATAACTTCCTACAGTCATCAATTATAAGTCTGTACAGTGATCCGCACATGAACTCATCCGATAGGGAGGAAGGTCTATGCCAACACGCAAGTTCTTATACATCACATTACAAACATAATTTTAAAGAAGTCTGTTCCAGCAATATCCATGAATAAACTCATCCGATGGGGAGGAAGGCTCTAATGCCGACGCGCAAGTTTATTCACATTGCTAACAAACAAATAATGGAGGCCGCGGGAATTAATTACCAATCCCCTCTCCCACTTAGTTATTTAAAACCAAGGGTTTTTACATGCATATAATATTTAGAATAATATACGCAACCTAGCATGCTCATACTTCCAAATATATAACAATAATTGACCAATAAAACAATTATAGAAGTTATATATAAGGAAATAAATTACCAAAAATAAGTTGACTTGATCAACACTCCAACATACATGCATATAATATACTAAATATAATATGCAATCTAGCATGCTTCTATTTAAGGCAATAAATCATAGATAATCATGCATACATATATAACAATAATCAATTAATAAATCAATTATAACAGTTATATAACAGCGAATTCGATTGTTCGCCACCAATCACAAATGCGGACAACTGTGACGGGGATCGACCTCACCGCAGCCTGCTCCACCACTCCGGCACCTTGCCAGATCATATTGTGAAGACTCACGCGGAATCTGATACAGACCAGTCGAACTTGATGCAAACTCGCTCGAACCTAGTGCAGAGTCGATCGAACCTGATGCAGACCAATCGAACCTGATGTGAATCTGCTCGAACCTGGTGCAGCATTGATCGAACCTGATGCAGACCAATCGAACCTGATGCAAATCCGCTCGAACCTGGTGCAACATCGATCGAACCTGATGCAAATCAATCGAACCTGATGCAAATCCGCTCGAACCTGGTGTATCATCAATCGAACCTGATGCAGACCAATCGAACCTTATGCAAATCCGCTCGAACCTAATGCAGACAAATCGAACCTGATGCAAATCCGCTCGAACCTGGTGTAGCATCAATTGAACCTGATGCAGACCAATCGAACCTTATGCAAATCCGCTCGAACTGTCGCTCGTCCAAGGGCCTACTTGCACGGTACCAAGTTCAGCCCAACGTGCAACATCAAACTACACCTACTGTCGTTCAGGGTTCGCAACTGTAAAAACCAGAGAATCCAATCTCACCGTCCAGAATGTACTCCTGTGAGTTCTGAACATTCTGTCCAAATTACAGGTCGATCCAACGGTTAGTTTACATGAACGGCTTTTTTGCCTCGACTGCGCAGAACAGAATCGCCCAAAAACCTGCTTCTGTTTTCGACGTATTCCCAACAACAGAAAGCTTGAAATACGTTCTTCACCGTTCAGAATGTACATCCACAAAGTCCAAACGTGCTGACCAAATTACAGGTCGATCCAACGGTTAGTTTGTGAGAAATGGCTCTTTTCCCTCGACTGCGCAGAACAGAATCGCCCAAAAAACTGCTTCTGTTTTCGGCGTATTCCTTACAACAAAACGCTTCAAATACGATCTTCACCGTTCAGAATGTATATCCACAAAGTCTGAACGTGCTGACCAAATTTCAGCCTGATCCTACGGTTGAAACTCCGGTTATTGCCTCTGCAATATCACTGCGCTGGATTTTCTCTCAATTTCTTCCTTCCATGTGAAATTGATGAACAGTTTTCGTCGAATCCTCTCACACACAACCATCGACGAACAGATATGATATAGGGTATATTTCACATAGGGATATTCATGGTTTGTGCATTAAAACCAAAACCCTAAACATGCGATCCTAATTTCGAAAAATTAATCACATAAACCCTAGTCTAACGTTTCACGCTTCACCACGAAACCGAAGCTCTGATACCAATTGTTGGCGCTTGGATCGTTTGGTTAACATGACCCGTTAGGGTTCCATACGTTTCTAATATCAGCGGAAGCAATAAAACATGAAACGTATTACCGTTCACAAGGGTATGTTGAAGAAAGTGGATTCACGCTGGCAGACTGTGCAGTCCCACGAGAATGGCCGTAACTTCGTCGTCTGATGTCGGAATTGAATAATATTTGTGCTCAGACGATCCTCTCTTCAACGGCTTTCCGTCAGTATATTGATCATCGAATTACGATCACTGTGAAATTTTATACAAATTTCCCAAAGTGGCGGACAGTAGCAGCAAACTACCTTCTGATCTTCTGCCGTATGTCCCAAGTCCGATCTCGACGTCATGTGGGCGACAATCTACGAGACCTCCTCAATCTGCTCTCAACCCTCATCACACGTGAATAATGAATTAGATTAGATTAGGGTTCCAGATAAGCTGAGGTGACTTATATACATGGGCTACAGCAGGGACCAGGAGGAGAAATTGGGTTGGGCCTCCATTGGGCTTAAGTATCCAAGCTTAGCCCAAAGCTTATACTTAAGTCCAATAATAATAATATATTCCACTAAAATATTATTACTGCACTGCCTTTCCAATCCCAAAATTACGTTTTGGGCTCCTTCTTATTATGAGCCCGTTAGTCTCCCCATGTTTAAGATATACAATGTCCATTAATTAATTTAAGATACTGACAACTCAATTAATTAATATCTCATCCAAGAGTAGTACCACTCAACCTCATTATCATGCCGGAATAAATTCCACCTCCAGGGTTTACATGATAATCCTTATGAGCTCCTCAAGGGGACATCATCAACCTATGACGGACACAGATTCCTTCTACAATCAACAGCACACCATAGAGACAACGCCACTTCCCAACTAATCGAGTTTGTTGATTTAATTACATGTAAATCTCACCCATTGATGAATCAAAGAAATACATACTGCCCTACGTGTCGAGGTTATTGTATAGGGATTAAGAGCACGAACTTCCATAATAACAGAGATCAAGTTCTCCTATAAGTCAGTATAAGTCGAACGATCTCAAGCGGTCCTGCTCAATACACACAAGTGCACTAATGTGATTCTATAGCCAAGACAAGCTATTACCAAACCACACTACAACCATCCCGATAGAGAGTCCCCGTCTACCTCGGTTGTGAGCATCTGTTTATACTTTATAAGGAAACCGATAATATGATCTTCCGCGTGTTGTCGCACAACATATTATCTACAGTATAAAGTAAGTGGACTATTGCATCGTGCATATAAATAAATTATTAGACGCAATCATTTGATCATATGATTCTCATTTCAAATTAATTGTTATAACATTGTTCATACAAAAAGCTAGACTTTTAGTATACAATCCAACACATGCATCTAAATGAAGGAAATGTTGATAGTAATGAAGTAAATATGCATTAAAATGAAGTAAATATGCATCGAAATGAAGTAAATATGCATCAAAATAATGTAAATATACATCGAAACAATGTAAATATGCATCAAAACAAAAGAAATATGCATCGAAACGAAGGAAATGTTGATCGTAATGATGCAAATATGCATCAAAATGAAATAAATATGGATCAAAACGAAGTAAATATTGATCGTAATAAAGTAAATATGCATCAAAATGAAGAAAATATGCATCGAAAAGAAGGAAATACTGATCGTAATGAAGTAAATAGGCATCAAAATGAAGAAAATATGCATCAAAACGAAAGAAATGTTGATCGTAATATAGTAAATATGCATCAAAATGAAGGAAATATGCATTTAAATGAAGTAAATATGCATAAAAATGAAGTAATTATGTACATCGAAACGAAGAAAATATGCATCGAATCGAAGGAAATGTTGATCGTATAGAAGTAAAAATGCATCAAAATAAAGGAAATATAAATCGAAACGAAGAAATGTTGGTCTTAGTGAAGTAAATATGCATCATAATGAAGTAAATATGAATCGAAACGATGAAAATGTTGATCTTAATGAAGTAATTATACATCGAAATGAAGTAAATATGCATTGAAAAGAAGGAAATGTTGATCGTAATGAAGTAAATATGCATCAAAATGATGTAAATATTCATCGAAACTAAAGAAATATGCATCAAAACGAAGGAAATGTTGATCGTAATGAGGTAAATATGCATCAAAATGAAGTAAATATGCATCGAAACAAAGCAAATGTTGATCATAATGAAGTAAATATGCATCAAAATAAAGTAAATATGCATCGAAATGAAGGAAATGTTGATCGTAATGAAGTAAATATGCATAAAAATGAAGGAAATTTGCATCAAAATGAAGGAAATGTTGATTGTAATGAAGTAAATATGCATTGAAATGTGGTAAATATGCAACAAAATGAAGTAAATATGCATCAAAATGAAATAAATATACATTGAAATGAAGGAAATATGCATTGAAATGAAGGAAATATGCATCGAATAAAAGTAATGTGGATCGTAATGAAGTAAATATGCATCAAAATGAAGGAAATATGCATCGAAACGAAGGACATGTTGATCGTAGTGAAGTGAATATGTATCAAAATGAAGTAAATAAGCTTCGAAATGATGGAAATGTTGATCGTAAAAAAGTAATTATACATCAAAATAAAGTAAATATGCTTCGAAAAGAAGGAAATTTGATCGTAATGAATTAAATATGGATCAAAAGTAAATATGCATCTTAATGAAGGAAATATTGATCGTAATGAAGTAAATATGCATCTAAATGAAGGAAATATTGATCGTAATGAAGTAAATATGCATCAAAATGAAGGAAATATGCATTTAAACGAAGGAAATGTTGATCATAGTGAAGTAAAGATGCATCAAAATAAAGTAAATATGCATCGAAACGATGGAAATATTGATCTTAATAAAATAATTATGCATCAAAATGAAGTAAATATGCATCGAAACGAAGAAAATGTTGATCGTAAAGAAGTAAATATGCATCAAAATATTGTAAATATGCATCGAAACGGAAATATTGATCGTAATGAAGTAAATATGCATTAAAATATAGTAAATATGCATCGAAACAAAGAAAATGTTTATCCTAATGAGGTAAATATGCATCAAAATGAAGTAAACGTGCATCTAAACGAAGGAAATGTTGATCGTAATGAAGTAAATATGCATTAAAATGAAGTAAATATGCATCAAGATGAAGTAAATATGCATCAAAATAATTTAAATATACATCGAAACGATGTAAATATGCATCAAAACGAAAGAAATATGCATCGAAACGAAGGAAATGTTGATCGTAATGAAGCAAATATGCATCAAAATAAAGTAAATATGCATCAAAACGAAGTAAATCTTGATCGTAATGAAGTAAATATGCATTAAAATGAAGAAAATATGCATCGAAACGAAGGAAATATTGATCGTAATGAAGTAAATAGGCACCAAAATGAAGAAAATATGCATCAAAACGAAAGAAATGTTGATCGTAATATAGTAAATATGCCTCAAAATGAAGGAAATATGCATCGAAATGAAGTAAATATGCATCAAAATGAAGTAATTATATACATCGAAACGAAGGAAATATGCGTTGAATCGAAGGAAATGTTGATCGTAAAGAAGTAAAAATGCATAAAGGAAATATAAATCGAAACGAAGAAATGTTGGTCTTAGTGAAGTAAATATGCATCATAATGAAGTAAATATGAATCGAAACGACGGAAATGTTGATCTTAATGAAGTAATTATGCATCTAAATGAAGTAAATATGCATTGAAAAGAAGGAAATGTTGTTCGTAATGAAGTAAATATGTATCAAAATGATGTAAATATTCATCGAAACGAAAGAAATATGCATCGAAACGAAGGAAATGTTGATCGTAACTAAGTAAATATGTATCAAAATATTGTAAATATGCATCGAAACGAAGGAAATATTGATCGTAATGAAGTAAATATGCATTAAAATATAGTAAATATGCATCGAAACAAAGAAAATGTTTATCCTAATGAGGTAAATATGCAACAAAATGAAGTTAACGTGCTTCTGAACGAAGGAAATGTTGATCGTAATGAAGTAAATATGCATTAAAATGAAGTAAATATACATCAAAATGAAGTAAATATACATCAAAATAATTTAAATATACATCGAAACGAAGTAAATATGCATCAAAACGAAAGAAATATGCATCGAAACGAAGGAAATGTTGATCGTAATGAAGCAAATATTCATCAAAATAAAGTAAATATGCATCAAAACGAAGTAAATGTTTATCGTAATGAAGTAAATATGCATCAAAATGAAGAAAATATGCATCGAAATGAAGGAAATATTGATCGTAATGAAGTAAATAGGCACCAAAATGAAGAAAATATGCATCAAAACGAAAGAAATGTTGATCGTAATAAAGTAAATATGCCTCAAAATAAAGGATATATGCATCGAAATGAAGTAAATATGCATCAAAATGAAGTAATTATGTACATCAAAACGAAGGAAATATGCATCGAATCGAAGGAAATGTTGATCGTAAAGAAGTAAAAAAGCATCAAAATAAAGGAAATATAAATCGAAACGAAGAAATGTTGGTCTTAGTGATGTAAATATGCATCATAATGAAGTAAATATGAATCGAAACGATGGAAATGTTGATCTTAATAAAGTAATTATGCATCGAAATGAAGTAAATATGCATCGAAAAGAAGGAAATATTGATCGTAATGAAGTAAATATGCATCAAAATGATGTAAATATTCATCGAAACGAAAGAAATATGCATCAAAACGAAGGAAATGTTGATCGTAATGAGGTAAATATGCATCGAAATGAAGGAAATGTTGATCGTAATGAAGTAAATATGCATCAAAATGAAGGAAATTTGCGTCAAAATGAAGGAAATGTTGATTGTAATGAAGTAAATATGCATCAAAATGAGGTAAATATGCAACGAAATGAAGTAAATATGCATCAAAATGAAGTAAATATACATTGAAACGAAGGAAATATGCATTGAAATGAAGGAAATATGCATCAAATAAAAGTAATGTGGATCGTAATGAAGTAAATATGCATAAAATGAAGGAAATATGCATCGAAATGAAGGACATGTTGATCGTAGTGAAGTGAATATGCATCAAAATAAAGTAAATAAGCTTCAAATGATGGAAATACTGATCGTAAAAAAGTAATTATACATCAAAATAAAGTAAATATGCTTCAAAAATAAGGAAATGTTGATCGTAATGAATTAAATATGGATCAAAAGTAAATATGCATCTAAATGAAGGAAATATTGATCGTAATGAAGTAAATTTGCATCTAAATGAAGGAAATATTGATCATAATGAAGTAAATATGCATCAAAATGAAGGAAATATGCATTGAAACAAAGGAAATGTTGATCATAGTGAAGTAATGATGCATCAAAATAAATTAAATATGCGTCGAAATGATGGAAATATTGATCTTAATAAAGTAATTATGCATCAAAATGAAGAAAATATGCATCGAAACGAAGGAAATGTTGATCGTAACGAAGTAAATATGCATCAAAATGTTGTAAATATTCATCAAAACGAAGGAAATGTTGATCGTAATGAAGTAAATATGCATCAAAATATAGTAAATATGCATCGAAACAAAGAAAATGTCTATCCTAATAAGGTAAATATACATCAAAATGAATTAAACATGCATCTAAATGAAGGAAATGTTGATCGTAATGAAGTAAATATGCATTAAAATGAAGTAAATATGCATCGAAATGAAGTAAATATGCATCAAAATAATGTAAATATACATCGAAACGAAGTAAATATGCATCAAAACGAAAGAAATATGCATCGAAACGAAGGAAATGTTGATCGTAATGATGCAAATATGCATCAAAATGAAGTAAATATGCATCAAAACAAAGTAAATGTTGATCGTAATGAAGTAAATATGCATCAAAATGAAGAAAATATGCATCGAAACCAAGGAAATATTGATCGTAATGAAGTAAATAGGCATCAAAATGAAGAAAATATGCATCAAAACGAAAGAAATTTTGGTCGTAATAAAGTAAATATGCCTTTAAATGAAGGAAATATGCATCGAAATGAAGTAAATATGCATCAAAATGAAGTAATTATGTACATCGAAACGAAGGAAATATGCATCGAATCGAAGGAAATGTTGATCGTAAAGAAGTAAAAATGCATCAAAATAAAGGAAATATAAATCGAAACGAAGAATGTTGGTCTTAGTGAAGTAAATATGCATCATAATGAAGTAAATATGAATCGAAACGATGGAAATGTTGATCTTAATGAAGTAATTATGCATCGAAATGAAGTAAATATGCATTGAAAAGAAGGAAATATTGATCGTAATGAAGTAAATATGCATCAAAATGAAGGAAATTTGCGTCAAAATGAAGGAAATGTTGATTGTAATGAAGTAAATATGCATCAAAATGAGGTAAATATGCAACGAAATGAAGTAAATATGCATCAAAATAAAGTAAATATACATTGAAACGAAGGAAATATGCATTGAAATGAAGGAAATATGCATCGAATAAAAGTAATGTGGATCGTAATGAAGTAAGTATGCATCAAAATGAAGGAAATATGCATCGAAATGAAGGACATGTTGATCGTAGTGAAGTGAATATGCATCAAAATAAAGTAAATAAGCTTCGAAATGATGGAAATATTGATCGTAAAAAAGTAATTATACATCAAAATAAAGTAAATATGCTTCGAAAATAAGGAAATGTTGATCGTAATGAATTAAATATGGATCAAAGGTAAATATGCATCTAAATTAAGGAAATATTGACCGTAATGAAGTAAATTTGCATCTAAATGAAGGAAATATTGATCGTAATGAAGTAAATATGCATCAAAATGAAGGAAATATGCATTGAAACGAAAGAAATGTTGATCATAGTGAAGTAATGATGCATCAAAATAAATTAAATATGCGTCGAAATGATGGAAATATTGATATTAATGAAGTAATTATGCATCAAAATGAAGAAAATATGCATCGAAACGAAGGAAATGTTGATCGTAACGAAGTAAATATGCATCAAAATGTTGTAAATATGCATCGAAACGAAGGAAATGTTGATCGTAATGAAGTAAATATGCATCAAAATATAGTAAATATGCATCGTGCAAAGAAAATGTCTATCCTAATAAGGTAAATATACATCAAAATGAATTAAACATGCATCTAAACGGAGGAAATGTTGATCGTAATGAAGTAAATATGCATTAAAATGAAGTAAATATGCATCGAAATGAAGTAAATATGCATCAAAATAATGTAAATATACATCGAAACGAAGTAAATATGCATCAAAACGAAAGAAATATGCATCGAAACGAAGGAAATGTTGATCGTAATGATGCAAATATGCATCAAAATGAAGTAAATATGCATCAAAACTTAGTAAATGTTGATCGTAATGAAGTAAATATGCATCAAAATGAAGAAAATATGCATCGAAACGAAGGAAATATTGATCGTAATGAAGTAAATAGGCATCAAAATGAAGAAAATATGCATCAAAACGAAAGAAATTTTGGTCGTAATAAAGTAAATATGCCTTAAAATGAAGGAAATATGCATCGAAATGAAGTAAATATGCATCAAAATGAAGTAATTATGTACATCGAAACGAAGGAAATATGCATAGAATCGAAGGAAATGTTGATCGTAAAGAAGTAAAAATGCATCAAAATAAAGGAAATATAAATCGAAACGAAGAAATGTTGGTCTTAGTGAAGTAAATATGCATCATAATGAAGTAAATATAAATCAAAACGATGGAAATGTTGATCTTAATGAAGTAATTATGCATCGAAAAGAGGTAAATATGCATTGAAAAGAAGGAAATGTTGATCGTAATGAAGTAAATATGCATCAAAATGATGTAAATATTCATCGAAACGAAAGAAATATGCATCAAAACGAAGGAAATGTTGATCATAATGAGGTAAATATGCATTAAAATGAAGTAAATATGCATCGAAACGAAGCAAATGTTGATCATAATGAAGTAAATATGCATCAAAATAAAGTAAATATGCATCAAAATGAAGGAAATGTTGATCGTAATGAAGTAAATATGCATCAAAATGAAGGAAATTTGCGTCAAAATGAAGGAAATGTTGATTGTAATGAAGTAAATATGCATCAAAATGAGGTAAATATGCAACGAAATGAAGTAAATATGCATAAAAATGAAGTAAATATACATTGAAACGAAGGAAATATGCATTGAAATGAAGGAAATATGCATCGAATAAAAGTAATGTGGATCGTAATGAAGTAAATATGCATCGAAATGAAGGAAATATGCATCGAAATGAAGGACATGTTGATCGTAGTGAAGTGAATATGCCTCAAAATAAAGTAAATAAGCTTCGAAATGATGGAAATATTGATCGTAAAAAAGTAATTATACATCAAAATAAAGTAAATATGCTTCGAAAATAAGAAAATGTTGATCGTAATGAATTAAATATGGATCAAAAGTAAATATGCATCTTAATGAAGGAAATATTGATCGTAATGAAGTAAATATGCATCTAAATGAAGGAAATATTGATCGTAATGAAGTAAATATGCATCAAAATGAAGTAATTATGTACATCGAAACGAAGGAAATATGCATAGAATCGAAGGAAATGTTGATCGTAAAGAAGTAAAAATGCATCAAAATAAAGGAAATATAAATCGAAACGAAGAAATGTTGGTCTTAGTGAAGTAAATATGCATCATAATGAAGTAAATATAAATCAAAACGATGGAAATGTTGATCTTAATGAAGTAATTATGCATCGAAAAGAGGTAAATATGCATTGAAAAGAAGGAAATGTTGATTGTAATGAAGTAAATATGCATCCAAATGATGTAAATATTCATCGAAACGAAAGAAATATGCATCAAAACGAAGGAAATGTTGATCATAATTAGGTAAATATGCATTAAAATGAAGTAAATATGCATCGAAACGAAGCAAATGTTGATCATAATGAAGTAAATATGCATCAAAATAAAGTAAATATGCATCAAAATGAAGGAAATGTTGATCGTAATGAAGTAAATATGCATCAAAATGAAGGAAATTTGCGTCAAAATGAAGGAAATGTTGATTGTAATGAAGTAAATATGCATCAAAATGAGGTAAATATGCAACGAAATGAAGTAAATATGCATAAAAATGAAGTAAATATACATTGAAACGAAGGAAATATGCATTGAAATGAAGGAAATATGCATCGAATAAAAGTAATGTGGATCGTAATGAAGTAAATATGCATCGAAATGAAGGAAATATGCATCGAAATGAAGGACATGTTGATCGTAGTGAAGTGAATATGCCTCAAAATAAAGTAAATAAGCTTCGAAATGATGGAAATATTGATCGTAAAAAAGTAATTATACATCAAAATAAAGTAAATATGCTTCGAAAATAAGAAAATGTTGATCGTAATGAATTAAATATGGATCAAAAGTAAATATGCATCTTAATGAAGGAAATATTGATCGTAATGAAGTAAATATGCATCTAAATGAAGGAAATATTGATCGTAATGAAGTAAATATGCATCAAAATGAAGGAAATATGCATTGAAACGAAGGAAATGTTGATCATAGTGAAGTAAAGATGCATCAAAATAAAGTAAATATTCATCGAAACGATGGAAATATTGATCTTAATAAAGTAATTATGCATCAAAGTGAAGTAAGTATGCATCGAAACGAAGGAAATATTGATCGTAACGAAGTAAATATGCATCAAAATATTGTAAATATGCATCGAAACGAAGGAAATGTTGATCGTAATGAAGTAAATATGCATTAAAATATAGTAAATATGCATCGAAACAAAGAAAATGTTTATCCTAATGAGGTAAATATGCATTAAAATGAAGTAAATGTGCATCTAAACGAAGGAAATGTTGATCGTAATGAAGTAAATATGCATTAAAATGAAGTAAATATGCATCAAGATGAAGTAAATATGCATCAAAATAATTTAAATATACATCGAAACGAAGTAAATATGCATCAAAACGAAAGAAATATGCATCGAAACGAAGGAAATATTGATCGTAATGAAGCAAATATGCATCAAAATAAAGTAAATATGCATCAAAACGAAGTAAATCTTGATCGTAATGAAGTAAATATGCATCAAAATAAAGAAAATATGCATCGAAACGAAGGAAATATTGATCTTAATGAAGTAAATAGGCACCAAAATGAAGAAAATATGCATTAAAACGAAATAAATGTTGATCGTAATATAGTAAATATGCCTCAAAATGAAGGAAATATGCATCGAAATGAAGTAAATATGCATCAAAATGAAGTAATTATGTACATCGAAACAAAGGAAATATGCATCGAATCGAAGGAAATGTTGATCGTAAAGAAGTAAAAATGCATCAAAATAAAGGAAATATAAATCGAAACGAAGAAATGTTGGTCTTAGTGAAGTAAATATGCATCATAATGAAGTAAATATGAATCGAAACGATGGAAATGTTCATCTTAATGAAGTAATTATGCATCGAAATGAAGTAAATATGCATTGAAAAGAAGGAAATGTTGATCGTAATGAAATAAATATGCATCAAAATGATGTAAATATTCATCGAAACGAAAGAAATATGCATCAAAACGAAGGAAATGTTGATCGTAATGAGGTAAATATGCATCAAAATGAAGTAAATATGCATCGAAACGAAGCAAATGTTGATCATAATGAAGTAAATATGCATCAAAATAAAGTAAATATGCATCGAAATGAAGGAAATGTTAATCGTAATGAAGTAAATATGCATCAAAATGAAGGAAATTTGCATCAAAATGAAGGAAATGTTGATTGTAATGAAGTAAATATGCATCGAAATGAGGTAAATATGCACCAAAATGAAGAAAATATGCATCAAAATGAAGTAAATATACATTGAAACGAAGGAAATATGCATTGAAATGAAGGAAATATGCATCGAATAAAAGTAATGTGGATCGTAATGAAGTAAATATGCATCAAAATGAAGGAAATATGCATCGAAATTTAAGACATGTTGATCGTAGTGAAGTTAATATGCATCAAAATGAAGTAAATAAGCTTCGAAATGATGGAAATATTGATAATAAAAAAGTAATTATACATCAAAATAAAGAAATATGCTTCGAAAAGAAGAAAATGTTGATTGTAATGAATTAAATAAGGATCAAAAGTAAATATGCATCTTAATGAAGGAAATATTGATCGTAATGAAGTAAATATGCATTTAAATGAAGGAAATATTGATCGTAATGAAGTAAATATGCATCAAAATGAAGGAAATATGCATTGAAACGAAGGAAATGTTGATCATAGTGAAGTAAAGATGCATCAAAATAAAGTAAATATGCATCGAAACGATGTAAATATTGATCTTAATAAAATAATTATGCATCAAAATGAAGTAAATATGCATCAAAACGAAGGAAATGTTGATCGAAACGAAGTAAATATGCATCAAAATATTGTAAATATGCATCGAAACGAAGGAAATGTTGATCGTAATGAAGTAAATATGCATTAAAATATAGTAAATATGCATCGAAACAAAGAAAATGTTTATCCTAATGATGTAAATATGCATTAAAATGAAGTAAATGTGCATCTAAACGAAGGAAATGTTGATCGTAATGAAGTAAATATGCATTAAAATGAAGTAAATATGCATCAAAATGAAGTAAATATGCATCAAAATAATTTAAATATACATCGAAACGAAGTAAATATGCATCAAAACGAAAGAAATATGCATCGAAACGAAGGAAATGTTGATCGTAATGAAGAAAATATTCATCAAAATAAAGTAAATATGCATCAAAACGAAATAAATGTTGATCGTAATGAAGTAAATATCCATCAAAATGAAGAAAATATGCATCGAAACGAAGGAAATATTGATCGTAATGAAGTAAATAGGCACCAAAATGAAGAAAATATACATCAAAACCAAAGAAATGTTGATCGTAATAAAGTAAATATGCCTCAAAATGAAGGAAATATGCATCGAAATGAAGTAAATATGCATCAAAATGAAGTAATTATGTACATCAAAATGAAGGAAATATGCATCGAATCGATGGAAATGTTGATCGTAAAGAAGTAAAAAAACATCAAAATAAAGGAAATATAAATAGAAACGAAGAAATGTTGGTCTTAGTGAAGTAAATATGTATCATAATGAAGTAAGTATGAATCGAAACAATGGAAATGTTGATCTTAATAAAGTAATTATGCATCGAAATGAAGTAAATATGCTTCGAAAAGAAGGAAATATTGATCGTAATGAAGTAAATATGCATCAAAATGATGTAAATATTCATCGAAACGAAAGAAATATGCATCAAAACGAAGGAAATGTTGATAGTAATGAGGTAAATATGCATCAAAATGAAGTAAATATGCATCGAAACGAAGAAAATGTTGATCATAATGAAGTAAATATGCATCAAAATAAAGTAAATATGCATCGAAATGAAGGAAATGTTGATCGTAATGAAGTAAATATGCATCAAAATGAAGGTAATTTGCGTCAAAATGAAGGAAATGTTGATTGTAATGTAGTAAATATGCATCAAAATGAGGTAAATATGCAACGAAATGAAGTAAATATGCACCAAAATGAAGTAAATATACATTGAAACGAAGGAAATATGCATTGAAATGAAGGAAATATGCATCGAATAAAAGTAATGTGGATCGTAATGAAGTAAATATGCATCAAAATGAAGGAAATATGCATCGAAATGAAGGACATGTTGATCGTAGTGAAGTGAATATGCATCAAAATAAAGTAAATAAGCTTCTAAATAATGGAAATATTGATCGTAAAAAAGTAATTATACATCAAAATAAAGTAAATATGCTTCAAAAATAAGGAAATGTTGATCGTAATGAATTAAATATGGATCAAAAGTAAATATGCATCTAAATGAAGGAAATATTGATCGTAATGAAGTAAATTTGCATCTAAATGAAGGAAATATTGATCGTAATGAAGTAAATATGCAACAAAATGAAGGAAATATGCATTGAAACGAAGGAAATGTTGATCATAGTGAAGTAAAGATGCATCAAAATAAATTAAATATTCATCGAAACGATGGAAATATTGATCTTAATAAAGTAATTATGCATCAAAGTGAAGTAAGTATGCATCGAAACGAAGGAAATGTTGATCGTAACGAAGTAAATATGCATCAAAATATTGTAAATATGCATCGAAACGAAGGAAATGTTAATCGTAATGAAGTAAATATGCATTAAAATATAGTAAATATGCATCGAAACAAAGAAAATGTTTATCCTAATGAGGTAAATATGCATTAAAATGAAGTAAATGTGCATCTAAACGAAGGAAATGTTGATCGTAATGAAGTAAATATGCATTAAAATGAAGTAAATATGCATCAAGATGAAGTAAATATGCATCAAAATAATTTAAATATACATCGAAACGAAGTAAATATGCATCAAAACGAAAGAAATATGCATCGAAACGAAGGAAATATTGATCGTAATGAAGCAAATATGCATCAAAATAAAGTAAATATGCATCAAAACGAAGTAAATCTTGATCGTAATGAAGTAAATATGCATCAAAATAAAGAAAATATGCATCGAAACGAAGGAAATATTGATCCTAATGAAGTAAATAGGCACCAAAATGAAGAAAATATGCATTAAAACGAAATAAATGTTGATCGTAATATAGTAAATATGTCTCAAAATGAAGGAAATATGCATCGAAATGATGTAAATATGCATCAAAATGAAGTAATTATGTACATCGAAACAAAGGAAATATGCATCGAATCGAAGGAAATGTTGATCGTAAAGAAGTAAAAATGCATCAAAATAAAGGAAATATAAATCGAAACGAAGAAATGTTGGTCTTAGTGAAGTAAATATGCATCATAATGAAGTAAATATGAATCGAAACGATGGAAATGTTGATCTTAATGAAGTAATTATGCATCGAAATGAAGTAAATATGCATTGAAAAGAAGGAAATGTTGATCGTAATGAAGTAAATATGCATCAAAATGATGTAAATATTCATCGAAACGAAAGAAATATGCATCAAAACGAAGGAAATGTTGATCGTAATGAGGTAAATATGCATCAAAATGAAGTAAATATGCATCGAAACGAAGCAAATGTTGATCATAATGAAGTAAATATGAATCAAAATAAAGTAAATATGCATCGAAATGAAGGAAATGTTGATCGTAATGAAGTAAATATGCATCAAAATGAAGGAAATTTGCATCAAAATGAAGGAAATGTTGATTGTAATGAAGTAAATATGCATCGAAATGAGGTAAATATGCAACGAAATGAAGTAAATATGCATCAAAATGAAGTAAATATACATTGAAACGAAGAAAATATGCATTGAAATGAAGGAAATATGCATCGAATAAAAGTAATGTGGATCGTAATGAAGTAAATATGCATCAAAATGAAGGAAATATGCATCGAAACTTAAGACATGTTGATCGTAGTGAAGTTAATATGCATCAAAATGAAGTAAATAAGCTTCGAAATGATGGAAATATTGATCATAAAAAAGTAATTATACATCAAAATAAAGTAAATATGCTTCGAAAAGAAGAAAATGTTGATCGTAATGAATTAAATAAGGATCAAAAGTAAATATGCATCTTAATGAAGGAAATATTGATCGTAATGAAGTAAATATGCATCTAAATGAAGGAAATATTGATCGTAATGAAGTAAATATGCATCAAAATGAAGGAAATATGCATTGAAACGAAGGAAATGTTGATCATAGTTAAGTAAAGATGCATCAAAATAAAGTAAATATGCATCTAAACGATGTAAATATTGATCTTAATAAAATAATTATGCATCAAAATGAAGTAAATATGCATCAAAACGAAGGAAATGTTGATCGTAACGAAGTAAATATGCATCAAAATATTGTAAATATGCATCGAAACGAAGGAAATATTGATCGTAATGAAGTAAATATGCATTAAAATATAGTAAATATGCATCGAAACAAAGAAAATGTTTATCCTAATGATGTAAATATGCATTAAAATGAAGTAAATGTGCATCTAAACGAAGGAAATGTTGATCGTAATGAAGTAAATATGCATTAAAATGAAGTAAATATGCATCAAAATGAAGTACATATGCATCAAAATAATTTAAATATACATCGAAACGAAGTAAATATGCATCAAAACGAAAGAAATATGCATCGAAACGAAGGAAATGTTGATCGTAATGAAACAAATATTCATCAAAATAAAGTAAATATGCATCAAAACGAAATAAATGTTGATCGTAATGAAGTAAATATCCATCAAAATGAAGAAAATATGCATCGAAACGAAGGAAATATTGATCGTAATGAAGTAAATAGGCACCAAAATGAAGAAAATATACATCAAAACCAAAGAAATGTTGATCGTAATAAAGTAAATATGCCTCATAATGAAGGAAATATGCATCGAAATGAAGTAAATATGCATCAAAATGAAGTAATTATGTACATCAAAATGAAGGAAATATGCATCGAATCGATGAAAATGTTGATCGTAAAGAAGTAAAAAAACATCAAAATAAAGGAAATATAAATAGAAACGAAGAAATGTTGGTCTTAGTGAAGTAAATATGTATCATAATGAAGTAAGTATGAATCGAAACAATGGAAATGTTGATCTTAATAAAGTAATTATGCATCGAAATGAAGTAAATATGCTTCGAAAAGAAGGAAATATTGATCGTAATGAAGTAAATATGCATCAAAATGATGTAAATATTCATCGAAACGAAAGAAATATGCATCAAAACGAAGGAAATGTTGATCGTAATGAGGTAAATATGCATCAAAATGAAGTAAATATGCATCGAAACGAAGAAAATGTTGATCATAATGAAGTAAATATGCATCAAAATAAAGTAAATATGCATCGAAATGAAGGAAATGTTGATCGTAATGAAGTAAATATGCATCAAAATGAAGGTAATTTGCGTCAAAATGAAGGAAATGTTGATTGTAATGAAGTAAATATGCATCAAAATGAGGTAAATATGCAAGGAAATGAAGTAAATATGCACCAAAATGAAGTAAATATACATTGAAACGAAGGAAATATGCATTGAAATGAAGGAAATATGCATCGAATAAAAGTAATGTGGATCGTAATGAAGTAAATATGCATCAAAATGAAGGAAATATGCATCGAAATGAAGGACATGTTGATCGTAGTGAAGTGAATATGCATCAAAATAAAGTAAATAAGCTTCTAAATAATGGAAATATTGATCGTAAAAAAGTAATTATACATCAAAATAAAGTAAATATGCTTCAAAAATAAGGAAATGTTGATCGTAATGAATTAAATATGGATCAAAAGTGAATATGCATCTAAATGAAGGAAATATTGATCGTAATGAAGTAAATTTGCATCTAAATGAAGGAAATATTGATCGTAATGAAGTAAATATGCAACAAAATGAAGGAAATATGCATTGAAACGAAGGAAATGTTGATCATAGTGAAGTAAAGATGCATCAAAATAAATTAAATATTCATCGAAACGATGGAAATATTGATCTTAATAAAGTAATTATGCATCAAAGTGAAGTAAGTATGCATCGAAACGAAGGAAATGTTGATAGTAACGAAGTAAATATGCATCAAAATATTGTAAATATGCATCGAAACGAAGGAAATGTTAATCGTAATGAAGTAAATATGCATTAAAATATAGTAAATATGCATCGAAACAAAGAAAATGTTTATCCTAATGAGGTAAATATGCATTAAAATGAAGTAAATGTGCATCTAAACGAAGGAAATGTTGATCGTAATGAAGAAAATATGCATTAAAATGAAGTAAATATGCATCAAGATGAAGTAAATATGCATCAAAATAATTTAAATATACATCGAAACGAAGTAAATATGCATCAAAACGAAAGAAATATGCATCGAAACGAAGGAAATGTTGATCGTAATGAAACAAATATTCATCAAAATAAAGTAAATATGCATCAAAACGAAATAAATGTTGATCGTAATGAAGTAAATATCCATCAAAATGAAGAAAATATGCATCGAAACGAAGGAAATATTGATCGTAATGAAGTAAATAGGCACCAAAATGAAGAAAATATACATCAAAACCAAAGAAATGTTGATCGTAATAAAGTAAATATGCCTCAAAATGAAGGAAATATGCATCGAAATGAAGTAAATATGCATCAAAATGAAGTAATTATGTACATCAAAATGAAGGAAATATGCATCGAATCGATGGAAATGTTGATCGTAAAGAAGTAAAAAAACATCAAAATAAAGGAAATATAAATAGAAACGAAGAAATGTTGGTCTTAGTGAAGTAAATATGTATCATAATGAAGTAAGTATGAATCGAAACAATGGAAATGTTGATCTTAATAAAGTAATTATGTATCGAAATGAAGTAAATATGCTTCGAAAAGAAGGAAATATTGATCGTAATGAAGTAAATATGCATCAAAATGATGTAAATATTCATCGAAACGAAAGAAATATGCATCAAAACGAAGGAAATGTTGATCGTAATGAGGTAAATATGCATCAAAATGAAGTAAATATGCATCGAAACGAAGCAAATGTTGATCATAATGAAGTAAATATGCATCAAAATAAAGTAAATATGCATCGAAATGAAGGAAATGTTGATCGTAATGAAGTAAATATGCATCAAAATGAAGGTAATTTGCGTCAAAATGAAGGAAATGTTGATTGTAATGAAGTAAATATGCATCAAAATGAGGTAAATATGCAACGAAATGAAGTAAATATGCATCAAAATGAAGTAAATATACATTGAAACGAAGGAAATATGCATTGAAATGAAGGAAATATGCATCGAATAAAAGTAATGTGGATCGTAATGAAGTAAATATGCATCAAAATGAAGGAAATATGCATCGAAATGAAGGACATGTTGATCGTAGTGAAGTGAATATGCATCAAAATGAAGGTAATTTGCGTCAAAATGAAGGAAATGTTGATTGTAATGAAGTAAATATGCATCAAAATGAGGTAAATATGCAACGAAATGAAGTAAATATGCATCAAAATGAAGTAAATATACATTGAAACGAAGGAAATATGCATTGAAATGAAGGAAATATGCATCGAATAAAAGTAATGTGGATCGTAATGAAGTAAATATGCATCAAAATGAAGGAAATATGCATCGAAATGAAGGACATGTTGATCGTAGTGAAGTGAATATGCATCAAAATAAAATAAATAAGCTTCTAAATAATGGAAATATTGATCGTAAAAAAGTAATTATACATCAAAATAAAGTAAATATGCTTCAAAAATAAGGAAATGTTGATCGTAATGAATTAAATATGGATCAAAAGTAAATATGCATCTAAATGAAGGAAATATTGATCGTAATGAAGTAAATTTGCATCTAAATGAAGGAAATATTGATCGTAATGAAGTAAATATGCATCAAAATGAAGGAAATATGCATTGAAACGAAGGAAATGTTGATCATAGTGAAGTAATGATGCATCAAAATAAATTAAATATGCGTCAAAATGATGGAAATATTGATCTTACTGAAGTAATTATGCATCAAAATGAAGAAAATATGCATCAAAATATTGTCTCCTTTTTTAAAAAAATATTGTTATTATTTTTATTTATACCATTAATTATTCATGAAATAATTTACTACATATCATTATCACTTTCCATCGATTAAGTATAACATTTCATTAAAAATATTATTACATTATATCCTTCTCACCGAAGCTCTTCTAAGAAACGATCTAATGCACGTTTTTGTAATTAATAATTATAAATGAGTATAACATTATGAAGCATGTCCTATAAAGAAAACTAATTTATAATAAAATTAATTTTAAAATAATGAGCTACGTCCTTGTTCATTTGAGGTGTTAAAATCTTAAAATTATTTTAAGTTTTTCTTTCAAATGTACATTTTATCATGCAAAGAGTAATATTAACTCTTTATTGAAATACATAATATTTGTTATTATAAAAGTATAAATTTATTGTACATTAAAATAATAATTTCAAAAATAAGACTAAGTAATTGGTTTCACAAATATAAATAGGGGTACATTTTTTTTTAATTTTTTTTACAATTTAAAAAGTTTTTACTTTGGAGTTACACATGTATCCCCTATCTTTTCGAAAGATGAAAAAAGAAAAATATACGGGGAAAACATGCCTTTTATGTATTTTTTTAGAAAAAAATATTACATCAAATATATCTAATTAAATAATAAAAAAATATATACTCCCTTCATATCCTAATTTTAAATAATACACTTTCCATTTTTTATTATCCATAAAGATTTGCACCTCTCTAAAATAAAATAAAAAGTCAAAACAATCACCTTTTCCAACCAGCCATGCCTAATGGCTAATACACCCAAATATTAACTAATAGAGGTAAAACCCCGATTAACTAATAGAGGTAAACTCTCGATTATTGGTGATGCGGAAATTTAATATTTATTTATTATTTTTTTAACCTATGTAAATAAAACCGTAAAACTTAACATCAATCACTTTGAAAACAAAACTCAACTAAATTTAAGATCAAGCAATGAAAGAGTTACATATCTATATCAAGATTTTGTTGTTCTTTTAGTTATTTTTCCAAAATTATGAACCATTTTTTCTTAAATAAGAGTTACATATCAAGATTTTGTTGTTCTTTTAACTCATTTTTCCAAAATTATGAACTCACATATTTTTTTCTTTCTATAGATAAAATAAAAATAAAAATTAAGAGAAACAAGTAAATTAATTTTTTTGCAAACTTTTTTTCTATAGATAAAAAATATAAAAATAAAATTAAGAGAACTATTATTATTATTATTATTATTATTATTATTATTAACCTGAATAGTATCATCTTCTAGCAAAAGCTAGAAAATTATAAAATTTTCCGTTCTTTTCAACATGAAAAGATTGTTGTGGAGGATATTCTCCTGTAATGAAGTAAATATGCATCAAAATGAAGTAAATATGCATCGAAACGAAGCAAATGTTGATCATAATGAAGTAAATATGCATCAAAATAAAGTAAATATGCATCGAAATGAAGGAAATGTTGATCGTAATGAAGTAAATATGCATCAAAATGAAGGAAATTTGCGTCAAAATGAAGGAAATGTTGATTGTAATGAAGTAAATATGCATCAAAATGAGGTAAATATGCAACGAAATGAAGTAAATATGCATCAAAATAAAGTAAATATACATTGAAACGAAGGAAATATGCATTGAAATTAAGGAAATATGCATCGAATAAAAGTAATGTGGATCGTAATGAAGTAAATATGCATCAAAATGAAGGAAATATGTATTGAAATGAAGGATATGTTGATCATAGTGAAGTGAATATGCATAAAAATAAAGTAAATAAGCTTCGAAATGATGGAAATATTGATCGTAAAAAAGTAATTATACATCAAAATAAAGTAAATATGCTTCGAAAATAAGGAAATGTTGATCGTAGTGAATTAAATATGGATCAAAAGTAAATACGCATCTAAATGAAGGAAATAATGATCGTAATGAAGTAAATATGCATCTAAATGAAGGAAATATCGATCGTAATGAAGTAAATATGCATCAAAATGAAGGAAATATGCATTGAAAAGAAGGAAATGTTGATCATAGTGAAGTAATGATGCATCAAAATAAATTAAATATGCGTCGAAATGATGGAAATATTGATCTTAAAGAAGTAATTATGCATCAAAATGAAGTAAATATGCTTCGAAATGAAGGAAATGTTGATCGTAACGAAGTAAATATGCATCAAAATGTTGTAAATATGCATTGAAATGAAGGAAATGTTGATCGTAATGAAGTAAATATGTATCAAAATATAGTAAATATGCTTCGAAAATAAGGAAATGTTGATCGTAATGAATTAAATAAGGATCAAAAGTAAATATGCATCTAAATGAAGGAAATATTGATCGTAATGAAGTAAATTTGCATCTAAATGATGGAAATATTGATCGTAATGAAGTAAATATGCATCAAAATGAAGGAAATATGCATTGAAACGAAGGAAATGTTGATCATAGTGAAGTAATGATGCATCAAAATAAATTAAATATACGTCAAAATGATGGAAATATTGATCTTAATGAAGTAATTATGCATCAAAATGAAGAAAATATGCATCGAAACGAAGGAAATGTTGATCATAACGAAGTAAATATGCATCAAAACGAAGGAAATGTTGATCGTAATGAAGTAAATATGCATCAAAATATAGTAAATATGCATCGAAACAAAGAAATATCTATCCTAATAAGGTAAATATGCATCAAAATGAATTAAACATGCATCTAAACGAAGGAAATGTTGATCGTAATGAAGTAAATATGCATTAAATTGAAGTAAATATGCATCGAAATGAAGTAAATATGCATCAAAATAATATAAATATACATCAAACGAAGTAAATATGCATCAAAACGAAAGAAATATGCATCGAAACGAAGGAAATGTTGATCGTAATGATGCACATAAGCATCAAAATTAAGTAAATATTCATCAAAACGAAGTAAATGTTGATCGTAATGAAGTAAATATGCATCAAAATGAAGAAAATATGCATCGAAACGAAGGAAATATTGATCGTAATGAAGTAAATAGGCATCAAAATGAAGAAATTATGCATCAAAACGAAAGAAATGTTGGTCTTAATAAAGTAAATATGCCTTAAAATGAAGGAAATATGCATCGAAATAAAGTAAATATGAATCAAAATGAAGTAATTATGTACATCGAAACGAAGGAAATATGCATCGAATCGAAGGAAATGTTGATCGTAAAAAAGTAAAAATGCATCAAAATAAAGGAAATATAAATCGAAACGAAGAATGTTGGTCTTAGTGAAGTAAATATGCATCATAATGAAGTAAATATGAATCGAAACGATGGAAATGTTGATCTTAATGAAGTAATTATGCATCGAAATGAAGTAAATATGCATTGAAAAGAAGGAAATGTTGATCGTAATGAAGTAAATATGCATCAAAATGATGTAAATATTCATCGAAACGAAAGAAATATGCATCAAAACGAAGGAAATGTTGATCGTAATGAGGTAAATATGCATCAAAATGAAGTAAATATGCATCTAAACGAAACAAATGTTGATCATAATGAAGTAAATATGCATCAAAATAAAGTAAATATGCATCGAAATGAAGGAAATGTTGTTCGTAATGAAGTATATATGTATCAAAATGAAGGAAATTTGCGTCAAAATGAAGGAAATGTTGATTGTAATGAAGTAAATATGCATCAAAATGAGGTAAATTTGCAACGAAATGAAGTAAATATGCATCAAAATGAAGTAAATATACATTGAAACGAAGGAAATATGCAATGAAATGAAGGAAATATGCATCGAATAAAAGTAATGTGTATCGTAATGAAGTAAATATGCATCAAAATGAAGGAAATATGCGTCGAAATGAAGGACATGTTGATCGTAGTGAAGTGAATATGCATAAAAATAAAGTAAATAAGCTTCGAAATGATGGAAATATTGATCGTAAAAAAGTAATTATACATCAAAATAAAGTAAATATGCTTCGAAAATAAGGAAATGTTGATTGTAATGAATTAAATATGAATCAAAAGTAAATATGCATCTTAATGAAGGAAATATTGATCGTAATGAAGTAAATATGCATCTAAATGAAGGAAATATTGATCGTAATGAAGTAAATATGCATCAAAATGAAGGAAATATGCATTGAAACGAAGGAAATGTTGATCATAGTGAAGCAAAGATGCATCAAAATAAAGTAAATATGCATCGAAACGATGGAAATATTGATCTTAATAAATAATTATGCATCAAAATGAAGTAAATATGCATCGAAATGAAGGAAATGTTGATCGTAACGAAGTAAATATGCATCAAAATATTGTAAATATGCATCGAAACGAAGGAAATGTTGATCGTAATGAAGTAAATATGCATTAAAATATAGTAAATATGGATCGAAACAAAGAAAATGTTTATCCTAATGAGGTAAATATGCATCAAAATGAAGTAAACGTGCATCTAAACGAAGGAAATGTTGATCGTAATGAAGTAAATATGCATTAAAATGAACTAAATATGCATCAAGATGAAGTAAATATGCATCAAAATAATTTAAATATACATCGAAACGAAGTAAATATGCATCAAAACGAAAGAAATATGAATCGAAACGAAGGAAATGTTGATCGTAATGAAGCAAATATGCATCAAAATAAAGTAAATTTGCATCAAAACGAAGTAAATCTTGATCGTAATGAAGTAAATATGCATCAAAATGAAGAAAATATGCATCAAAACGAAGGAAATATTGATCGTAATGAAGTAAATAGGCACCAAAATGAAGAAAATATGCATCAAAACGAAAGAAATGTTGATCGTAATAAAGTAATATGCCTCAAAATGAAGGAAATATGCATCGAAATGAAGTAAATATGCATCAAAATGAAGTAATTATGTACATCAAAACGAAGGAAATATGCATCGAATCGAAGGAAATGTTGATCGTAAAGAAGTAAAAAAGCATCAAAATAAAGGAAATATAAATCGAAACGAAGAAATGTTGGTCTTGGTGAAGTAAATATGCATCATAATGAACTAAATATGAATCGAAACGATGGAAATGTTGATCTTAATAAAGTAATGCATCGAAATAAAGTAAATATGCATCGAAAAGAAGAAAATATTGATCGTAATGAAGTAAATATGCATCAAAATGATGTAAATATTCATCGAAACGAAAGAAATATGCATCAAAACGAAGGAAATGTTGATCGTAATGAGGTAAATATGCATCAAAATGAAGTAAATATGCATCGAAACGAAGCAAATGTTGATCATAATGAAGTAAATATGCATCAAAATAAAGTAAATATGCATCGAAATGAAGGAAATGTTAATCGTAATGAAGTAAATATGCATCAAAATGAAGGTAATTTACGTCAAAATGAAGGAAATGTTGATTGTAATGAAGTAAATATGCATCAAAATGAGGTAAATATGCAACGAAATGAAGTAAATATGCATCAAAATGAAGTAAATATACATTGAAACGAAGGAAATATGCATTGAAATGAAGGAAATATGCATCGAATAAAAGTAATGTGGATCGTAATGAAGTAAATATTCATCAAAATGAAGGAAATATGCATCGAAATGAAGGACATGTTGATCGTAGTGAAGTGAATATGCATCAAAATAAAGTAAATAAGCTTCGAAATGTTGGAAATATTGATCGTAAAAAAGTAATTATACATCAAAATAAAGTAAATATGCTTCGAAAATAAGGAAATGTTGATCGTAATGAATTAAATATGGATCAAAAGTAAATATGCACCTAAATGAATGAAATATTGATCGTAATGAAGAAAATATGAATCTAAATGAAGGAAATATTGATCGTAATGAAGTAAATATGCATCAAAATGAAGGAAATATGCATTGAAACGAAGGAAATGTTGATCATAGTGAAGTAATGATGCATCAAAATAAATTAAATATGCGTCGAAATTATTGAAATATTGATCTTAAAGAAGTAATTATGCATCAAAATGAAGTAAATATGCATCGAAATGAAGTAAATGTTGATCGTAACGAAGTAAATATGCATCAAAATGTTGTAAATATGCATCGAAATGAAGGAAATGTTGATTGTAATGAAGTAAATATGTATCAAAATATAGTAAATATGCATCAAAACAAAGAAAATGTCTATCCTAATGAGGTAAATATGCATCAAAATGAAGTAAACGTGCATCTAAACGAAGGAAATGTTGATCGTAATGAAGTAAATATGCATTAAAATGAAGTAAATATGCATCAAGATTAAATAAATATGCATCAGAATAATTTAAATATACATTAAACGAAGTAAATATTCATCAAAATGAAAGAAATATGCATCGAAACGAAGGAAATGTTGATCGTAATGAAGCAAATATGCATCAAAATAAATTAAATATGCATCAAAACGAAGTAAATCTTGATCATAATGAAGTAAATATGCATCTAAATGAAGAAAATATGCATCGAAACGAAGAAAATATTGATCGTAATGAAGTAAATAGGCACCAAAATGAAGAAAATATGCATCAAAACGAAAGAAATGTTGATCGTAATAAAGTAAATATGCCTCAAAATGAAGGAAATATGCATCGAAATGAAGTAAATATGCATCAAAATGAAGTAATTATGTACATCAAAACGAAGGAAATATGCATCGAATCGAAGGAAATGTTGATCGTAAAGAAGTAAAAAAGCATCAAATAAAGGAAATATAAATAGAAACGAAGAAATGTTGGTCTTAGTGAAGTAAATATGCATCATAATGAAGTAAATATGAATCGAAACGATGGAAATGTTGATCTTAATAAAGTAATTATGCATCGAAATGAAGTAAATATGCATCGAAAAGAAGGAAATATTGATCGTAATATAGTAAATATGCATCAAAATGATGTAAATATTCATCGAAACGAAAGTAATATGCATCAAAACGAAGGAAATGTTGATCATAATGAGGTAAATATGCATCAAAATGAAGTAAATATGCATCGAAACGAAGCAAATGTTGATCATAATGAAGTGAATATGCATCAAAATAAAGTAAATATGCATCGAAATGAAGGAAATGTTGATCGTAATGAAGTAAATATGCATCAAAATGAAGGAAATTTACGTCAAAATGAAGGAAATGTTTATTGTAATGAAGTAAATATGCATCAAAATGAGGTAAATATGCAACGAAATGAAGTAAATATGCATCAAAATAATGTAAATATACATTGAAACGAAGGAAATATGCATTGAAATGAAGGAAATATGCATCGAATAAAAGTAATGTGGATCGTAATGAAGTAAATATGCATCAAAATGAAGGAAATATGTATTAAAATGAAGGATATGTTGATCATAGTGAAGTGAATATGCATAAAAATAAAGTAAATAAGCTTCGAAATGATGGAAATATTGATCGTAAAAAAGTAATTATACATCAAAATAAAGTAAATATGCTTCGAAAATAAGGAAATGTTGATCGTAGTGAATTAAATATGGATCAAAAGTAAATATGCATCTAAATGAAGGAAATAATGATCGTAATGAAGTAAATATGCATCTAAATGAAGGAAATATCGATCGTAATGAAGTAAATATGCATCAAAATGAAGGAAATATGCATTGAAACGAAGGAAATGTTGATCATAGTGAAGTAATGATGCATCAAAATAAATTAAATATGTGTCGAAATGATGGAAATATTGATCTTAAAGAAGTAATTGTGCATCAAAATGAAGTAAATATACTTCGAAATGAAGGAAATGTTGATCGTAACGAAGTAAATATGCATCAAAATGTTGTAAATATGCATTGAAATGAAGGAAATGTTGATCGTAATGAAGTAAATATGTATCAAAATATAGTAAATATGCATCAAAACAAAGAAAATGTCTATCCTAATGAGGTAAATATGCATCAAAATGAAGTAAATGTGCATCCAAACGAAGGAAATGTTGATCGTAATAAAGTAAATATGCATTAAAATGAAGTAAATATGCAACGAAATGAAGTAAATATGCATCAAAATAATGTAAATATACATCGAAACGAAGTATATATGCATCAAAACGAAAGAAATATGCATAGAAGCGAAGAAAATGTTGATCGTAATGATGCAAATATTCATCAAAATGAAGTAAATATGCATCAAAACGAAGTAAATATTGATCGTAATGAAGTAAATATTCATCAAAATGAAGAAAATATGCATCGAAACGAAGGAAATATTGATCGTAATGAAGTAAATATGCACCAAAATGAAGAAAATATACATCAAAACGAAAGAAATGTTGATCGTAATAAAGTAAATATGCCTCAAAATGAAGGAAATATGCATCGAAATGAAGTAAATATGCATCAAAATGAAGTAATTATGTACATTGAAACGAAGGAAATATGCATCGAATCGAAGGAAATGTTGATCGTAAAGAAGTAAAAAAGCATCAAAATAAAGGAAATATAAATCGAAACGAAGAAATGTTGGTCTTAGTGAAGTAAATATGCATCATAATGAAGTAAATATGAATCGAAACGATGGAAATGTTGATCTTAATAAAGTAATTATGCATCGAAATGAAGTAAATATGCATCGAAACGAAGGAAATATTGATCGTAATGAAGTAAATATGCATCAAAATAATGTAAATATTCATCGAAACGAAAGAAATATGCATCAAAACGAAGGAAATGTTGATCGTAATGAGGTAAATATGCATCAAAATGAAGTAAATATGCATCGGAACGAAGCAAATGTTGATCATAATGATGTAAATATGCATCGAAATGATGGAAATGTTGATCGTAATGAAGTAAATATGCATCAAAATGAAGGAAATTTGCGTCAAAATGAAGGAAATGTTGTGTAATGAAGTAAATATGCATCAAAATGAGGTAAATATGCAACGAAATAAAGTAAATATGCATCAAAATGAAGTAAATAAACATTGAAACGAATGAAATATGCATTGAAATGAAGGAAATATGCATCGAATAAAAGTAATGTGGATCGTAATGAAGTAAATATGCATCAAAATGAAGGAAATATGCCTCGAAATGAAGGACATGTTGATCATAGTGAAGTGAATATGCATCAAAATAAAGTAAATAAGCTTCGAAATGATGGAAATATTGATCGTAAAAAAGTAATTATACATCAAAATAAAGTAAATATGCTTCGAAAATAAAGAATGTTGATCGTAATGAATTAAATATGGATCAAAAGTAAATATTCATCTAAATGAAGGAAATATTGATCGTAATGAAGTAAATATGCATCTAAATGAAGGAAATATTGATCGTAATGAAGTAAATATGCATAAAATGAAGGAAATATGCATTGAAACGAAGGAAATGTTGATCATAATGAAGTAATATGCATCAAAATAAATTAAATATGCGTCGAAACGATGGAAATATTGATCTTAAAGAAGTAATTATGCATCAAATGAAGTAAATATGCATCGAAACGAAGGAAATGTTGATCGTAACAAAGTAAATATGCATCAAAATGTTGTAAATATGCATCGAAATGAAGGAAATGTTGATAGTAATGAAGTAAATATGCATCAAAATATAGTAAATATGCATCGAAACAAAGAAAATGTCTATCCTAATGAGGTAAATATGCATCAAAATGAAGTAAACGTGCATCTAAACGAAGGAAATGTTCATCGTAATGAAGTAAATATGCATTAAAATGAAGTAAATATGCATCGAAATAAAGTAAATATGCATCAAAATAATGTAAATACACATCGAAACGAAGTAAATATACATCAAAACGAAAGAAATATGCATCAAAACGAAGGAAATCTTGATCGTAATGATGCAAATATGCATCAAAATGAAGTAAATATGCATCAAAACGAAGTAAATGTTGATCGTAATGAAGTAAATATGCATCAAAATGAAGAAAATATGCATCGAAACGAAGGAAATATTGATCGTAATGAAGTAAATAGGCACCAAAATGAAGAAAATATGCATAAAACGAAAGAAATGTTGATCGTAATAAAGTAAATATGCCTCAAAATGAAGGAAATATGCATCGAAATGAAGTAAATATGCATCAAAATGAAGTAATTATGTACATCGAAACGAAGGAAATATGCATCGAATCGAAGGAAATGTTGATCGTAAAGAAGTAAAAAAGCATCAAAATAAAGGAAATATAAATCGAAACGAAGAAATGTTGGTCTTAGTGAAGTAAATATGCATCATAATGAAGTAAATATGAATCGAAACGATGGAAATGTTGATCTTAATAAAGTAATTATGCATCGAAATGAAACGAAGGAAATATTGATCGTAATGAAGTAAATATGCATCAAAATAATGTAAATATTCATCGAAACGAAAGAAATATGCATCAAAACGAAGGAAATGTTGATCGTAATGAGGTAAATATGCATCAAAATGAAGTAAATATGCATCGAAACGAAGCAAATGTTGATCATAATGAAGTAAATATGCATCGAAATGATGGAAATGTTGATCGTAATGAAGTAAATATCCATCAAAATGAAGGAAATTTGCGTCAAAATGAAGGAAATGTTGTGTAATGAAGTAAATATGCATCAAAATGAGGTAAATATGCAACGAAATAAAGTAAATATGCATCAAAATGAAGTAAATATACATTGAAACGAATGAAATATGCATTGAAATGAAGGAAATATGCATCGAATAAAAGTAATGTGGATCGTAATGAAGTAAATATGCATAAAATGAAGGAAATATGCATCGAAATGAAGGACATGTTGATCATAGTGAAGTGAATATGCATCAAAATAAAGTAAATAAGCTTCGAAATGATGAAAATATTGATCGTAAAAAAGTAATTATACATCAAAATAAAGTAAATATGCTTCGAAAATAAAGAAATGTTGATCGTAATGAATTAAATATGGATCAAAAGTAAATATTCATCTAAATGAAGGAAATATTGATCGTAATGAAGTAAATATGCATCTAAATGAAGGAAATATTGATCGTAATGAAGTAAATATGCATTAAAATGAAGGAAATATGCATTGAAACGAAGGAAATGTTGATCATAATGAAGTAATGATGCATCAAAATAAATTAAATATGCGTCGAAACGATGGAAATATTGATCTTAAAGAAGTAATTATGCACAAATTAAGTAAATATGCATCGAAACGAAGGAAATGTTGATCGTAACGAAGTAAATATGCATCAAAATGTAGTAAATATGCATCGAAATGAAGGAAATGTTGATAGTAATGAAGTAAATATGCATCGAAACAAAGAAAATGTCTATCCTAATGAGGTAAATATGCATCAAAATGAAGTAAACGTGCATCTAAACGAAGGAAATGTTCATCGTAATGAAGTAAATATGCATTAAAATGAAGTAAATATGCATCGAAATAAAGTAAATATGCATCAAAATAATGTAAATATACATCGAAACGAAGTAAATATACATCAAAACGAAAGAAATATGCATCAAAACGAAGGAAATGTTGATCGTAATGATGCAAATATGCATCAAAATGAAGTAAATATGCATCAAAACGAAGTAAATGTTGATCGTAATGAAGTAAATATGCATCAAAATGAAGAAAATATGCATCGAAACGAAGGAAATATTGATCGTAATGAAGTAAATAGGCACCAAAATGAAGAAAATATGCATAAAACGAAAGAAATGTTGATCGTAATAGAGTAAATATGCCTCAAAATGAAGGAAATATGCATCGAAATGAAGTAAATAGGCATCAAAATGAAGTAATTATGTACATCGAAACGAAGGAAATATGCATCGAATCGAAGGAAATGTTGATCGTAAAAAAGTAAAAAAGCATCAAAATAAAGGAAATTTAAATAGAAACGAAGAAATGTTGGTCTTAGAGAAGTAAATATGCATCATAATGAAGTAAATATGAATCGAAACGATGGAAATGTTGATCTTTATAAAGTAATTATGCATCGAAATGAAGTAAATATGCATCGAAAAGAATGAAATGTTGATTGTAATGAAGTAAATATGCATCAAAATTATATAAATATTCATCGAAACGAAAGAAATATGCATCAAAACGAAGGAAATGTTGATCGTAATGAGGTAAATATGCATCAAAATGAGTAAATATGCATCGAAACGAAGCAAATGTTGATCATAATGAAGTAAATATGCATCAAAATAAAGTAAATATGCATCGAAATGAAGGAAATGTTGATCGTAATGAAGTAAATATGCATCAAAATGAAGAAAATTTGCGTCAAAATGAAGGAAATGTTGATTGTAATGAAGTAAATATGCATCAAAATGAGGTAATATGCAACGAAATGAAGTAAATATGATAAAAATAATGTAAATATACATCGAAACGAAGTAAATAAGCATCAAAACGAAAGAACTATGCATCGAAATGAAGGAAATGTTAATCGTAATGATGCAAATATGCATCAAAATGAAGTAAATATGCATCAAAACGAAGTAAATGTTGATCGTAATGAAGTAAATATGCATCAAAATGAAGAAAATATGCATCAAAACGAAGGAAATATTGATCGTAATGAAGTAAATAGGCACCAAAATGAAGAAAATATGCATCAAAACGAAAGAAATGTTGATCGTAATAAAGTAAATATGCCTCAAAATGAAGGAAATATGCATCGAAATGAAGTAAATATGCATCAAAATGAAGTAATTATGTACATCGAAACGAAGGAAATATGCATCGAATCGAAGGAAATGTTGATCGTAAAGAAGTAAAAAAACATCAAAATAAAGAAAATATAAATCGAAACGAAGAAATATTGGTCTTAGTGAAGTAAATATGCATCATAATGAAGTAAATATGAATCGAAACGATGGAAATATTGATCTTAATAAAGTAATTAAGCATCGAAATGAAGTGAATATGCATCGAAAAGAAGGAAATATTAATCGAAATATAGTAAATATGCATCAAAATGATGTAAATATTCATCGAAACGAAAGAAATATGCATCAAAACGAAGGAAATGTTGATCATAATGAGGTAAATATGCATCAAAATAAAGTAAATATGCATTGAAATGAAGGAAATGTTGATCGTAATGAAGTAAATATGCATCAAAATGAAGGAAATTTGCGTCAAAATGAAGGAAATGTTGATTGTAATGAAGTAAATATGCATTAAAATGAAGTAAATATGCATCGAAATGAAGTAAATATGCATCAAAATAATGTAAATATACATCGAAACGAAGTAAATATGCATCAAAACGAAAGAAATATGCATCGAAACGAAGAAAATGTTGATCATAATGATGCAAATATTCATCAAAATGAAGTAAATATGCATCAAAACGAAGTAAATATTGATCGTAATGAAGTAAATATCCATCAAAATGAAGAAAATATGCATCGAAACGAAGGAAATATTGATCGTAATGAAGTAAATAGGCACCAAAATGAAGAAAATATACATCAAAACGAAAGAAATGTTGATCGTAATAAAGTAAATATGCCTCAAAATGAAGGAAATATGCATCGAAATGAAGTAAATATGCATCAAAATGAAGTAATTATGTACATCGAAACGAAGGAAATATGCATCGAATCGAAGTAAATGTTGATCGTAAAGAAGTAAAAAAGCATCAAAATAAAGGAAATATAAATCGAAACGAAGAAATGTTGGTCTTAGTGAAGTAAATATGCATCATAATGAAGTAAATATGAATCGAAACGATGGAAATGTTGATCTTAATAAAGTAATTATGCTTCGAAATGAAGTAAATATGCATCGCAAAGAAGGAAATTTGATCGTAATGAAGAAAATATGCATCAAAATGATGTAAATATTCATCGAAACGAAAGAAATATGCATCAAAACGAAGGAAATGTTGATCGTAATGAGGTAAATATGCATCAAAATGAAGTAAATACGCATCGAAACGAAGCAAATGTTGATCATAATGAAGTAAATATGCATCGAAATGATGGAAATGTTGATCGTAATGAAGTAAATATGTATCAAAATGAAGGAAATTTCGTCAAAATGAAGGAAATGTTGATTGTAATGAAGTAAATATGCATCAAAATGAGGTAAATATGCAACGAAATAAAGTAAATATGCATCAAAATGAAGTAAATATACATTGAAACGAAGGAAATATGCATTGAAATGAAGGAAATATGCATCGAATAAAAGTAATGTGGATCGTAATGAAGTAAATATGCATCAAAATGAAGGAAATATGCATCGAAATGAAGGACATGTTGATCGTAGTGAAGTGAATATGCATCAAAATAAAGTAAATAAGCTTCGAAATGATGGAAATATTGATCGTAAAAAAGTAATTATACATCAAAATAAAGTAAATATGCTTCGAAAATAAGGAAATGTTGATCGTAGTGAATTAAATATGGATCAAAAGTAAATATGCATCTAAATGAAGAAAATAATGATCGTAATGAAGTAAATATGCATCTAAATAAAGGAAATATCGATCGTAATGAAGTAAATATGCATCAAAATGACGGAAATATGCATTGAAACGAAGGAAATGTTGATCATAGTGAAGTAATGATGCATCAAAATAAATTAAATATGCGTCGAAATGAAGTAAATATGCTTCGAAATGAAGGAAATGTTGATCGTAACGAAGTAAATATGCATCAAAATGTTGTAAATATGCATTGAAATGAAGGAAATGTTGATCGTAATGAAGTAAATATGTATCAAAATATAGTAAATATGCATCAAAACAAAGAAAATGTCTATCCTAATGAGGTAAATATGCATCAAAATGAAGTAAACGTGCATCTAAATGAAGGAAATGTTGATCGTAATGAAGTAAATATGCATTAAAATGAAGTAAATATGCATCGAAATGAGGTAAATATGCATCAAAATAATGTAAATATACATCGAAACGAAGTAAATATGCATCCAAACGAAAGAAATATGCATAGAAACGAAGAAAATGTTGATCGTAATGATGCAAATATTCATCAAAATGAAGTAAATATGCATCAAAACAAGTAAATATTGATCGTAACTAAGTAAATATGCATCAAAATGAAGAAAATATGCATCGGAACGAAGGAAATATTGATCGTAATGAAGTAAATATGCAACAAAATGAAGAAAATATACATCAAAACGAAAGAAATGTTGATCGTAATAATGTAAATATGCCTCAAAATTAAGGAAATATGTATCGAAATGAAGTAAATATGCATCAAAATGAAGTAATTATGTACATCGAAACGAAGGAAATATGCATCGAATCGAAGGAAATGTTGATCGTAAAGAAGTAAAAAAACATCAAAATAAAGGAAATATAAATCGAAACGAAGAAATGTTGGTCTTAGTGAAGTAAATATGCATCATAATGAAGTAAATATGAATCGAAACGATGGAAATGTTGATCTTAATAAAGTAATTATGCATCGAAATGAAGTAAATATGCATCGAAACGAAGGAAATATTGATCGTAATGAAGTAAATATGCATCAAAATAATGTAAATATTCATCGAAACGAAAGAAATATGCATCAAAACGAAGGAAATGTTGATCGTAATGAGGTAAATATGCATCAAAATGAAGTAAATATGCATCGAAACGAAGTAAATATTGATCATAATGAAGTAAATATGCATCGAAATGATGGAAATGTTGATCGTAATGAAGTAAATATGCATCAAAATGAAGGAAATTTGCGTCAAAATGAAGGAAATGTTGTGTAATGAAGTAAATATGCATCAAAATGAGGTAAATATGCAACGAAATGAAGTAAATATGCATCAAAATGAAGTAAATATACATTGAAACGAATGAAATATGCATTGAAATGAAGGAAATATGCATCGAGTAAAAGTAATGTGGATCGTAATGAAGTAAATATGCATCAAAATGAAGGAAATATGCATCGAAATGAAGGACATGTTGATAATAGTGAAGTGAATATGCATCAAAATAAAGTAAATAAGCTTCGAAATGATGGAAATATTGATCGGAAAAAAGTAATTATACATCAAAATAAAGTAAATATGCTTCGAAAATAAAGAAATGTTGATCGTAATGAATTAAATATGGATCAAAAGTAAATATTCATCTAAATTAAGGAAATATTGATCGTAATGAAGTAAATATGCATCTAAATGAAGGAAATATTGATCGTAATGAAGTAAATATGCATCAAAATGAAGGAAATATGCATTGAAACGAAGGAAATGTTGATCATAATGAAGTAATGATGCATCAAAATAAATTAAATATGCGTCGAAACGATGGAAATATTGATCTTAAAGAAGTAATTATGCATCAAATGAAGTAAATATGCATCGAAACGAAGGAAATGTTGATCGTAACGAAGTAAATATGCATCAAAATGTTGTAAATATGCATCAAAATGAAGGAAATGTTGATAGTAATGAAGTAAATATGCATCAAAATATAGTAAATATGCATCGAAACAAAGAAAATGTCTATCCTAATGAGGTAAATATGCATCAAAATGAAGTAAACGTGCATCTAAATGAAGGAAATGTTCATCGTAATGAAGTAAATATGCATTAAAATGAACTAAATATGCATCGAAATAAAGTAAATATGCATCAAAATAATGTAAATATACATCGAAACGAAGTAAATATACATCAAAACGAAAGAAATATGCATCAAAACGAAGGAAATGTTGATCGTAATGATGCAAATATGCATCAAAATGAAGTAAATATGCATCAAAACAAAGTAAATGTTGATCGTAATGAAGTAAATATGCATCAAAATGAAGAAAATATGCATCGAAACGAAGGAAATATTGATCGTAATGAAGTAAATAGGCACCAAAATGAAGAAAATATGCATAAAACGAAAGAAATGTTGATCGTAATAAAGTAAATATGCCTCAAAATGAAGGAAATATGCATCAAAATGAAGTAAATATGCATCAAAATGAAGTAATTATGTACATCGAAACGAAGGAAATATGCATCGAATCGAAGGAAATTTTGATCGTAAAAAAGTAAAAAAGCATCAAAATAAAGGAAATTTAAATCGAAACAAAGAAATGTTGGTCTTAGAGAAGTAAATATGCATCATAATGAAGTAAATATGAATCGAAACGATGGAAATGTTGATCTTTATAAAGTAATTATGCATCGAAATGAAGTAAATATGCATCGAAAAGAATGAAATGTTGATTGTAATGAAGTAAATATGCATCAAAATTATATAAATATTCATCGAAACGAAAGAAATATGCATCAAAACGAAGGAAATGTTGATTGTAATGAAGTAAATATGCATCAAAATTATATAAATATTCATCGAAACGAAAGAAATATGCATCAAAACGAAGGAAATGTTGATCGTAAAGAGGTAAATACGCATCAAAATGAAATAAATATGCATCGAAACGAAGCAAATGTTGATCATAATGAAGTAAATATGCATCAAAATAAAGTAAATATGCATCGAAATGAAGGAAATGTTGATCGTAATGAAGTAAATATGCATCAAAATGAAGAAAATTTGCGTCAAAATGAAGGAAATGTTGATTGTAATGAAGTAAATATGCATCAAAATGAGGTAATATGCAACGAAATGAAGTAAATATGATCAAAATAATGTAAATATACATCGAAACGAAGTAAATAAGCATCAAAACGAAAGAACTATGCATCGAAACGAAGGAAATGTTGATCGTAATGATGCAAATATGCATCAAAATGAAGTAAATATGCATCAAAACGAAGTAAATGTTGATCGTAATGAAGTAAATATGCATCAAAATGAAGAAAATATGCATCAAAACGAAGGAAATATTGATCGTAATGAAGCAAATAGGCACCAAAATGAAGAAAATTTGCATCAAAACGAAATAAATGTTGATCGTAATAAAGTAAATATGCCTCAAAATGAAGGAAATATGCATCGAAATGAAGTAAATATGCATCAAAATGAAGTAATTATGTACATCGAAACGAAGGAAATATGCATCGAATCGAAGGAAACGTTGATCGTAAAGAAGTAAAAAAGCATCAAAATAAAGAAAATATAAATCGAAACGAAGAAATGTTGGTCTTAGTGAAGTAAATATGCATCATAATGAAGTAAATATGAATCCAAACGATGGAAATGTTGATCTTAATAAAGTAATTAAGCATCGAAATGAAGTAAATATGCATCGAAAAGAAAGAAATATTGATCGAAATATAGTAAATATGCACAAAATGATGTAAATATTCATCGAAACGAAAGAAATATGCATCAAAACGAAGGAAATGTTGATCATAATGAGGTAAATATGCATCAAAATAAAGTAAATATGCATCGACATGAAGGAAATGTTGATCGTAATGAAGTAAATATGCATCAAAATGAAGGAAATTTGCGTCAAAATGAAGGAAATGTTGATTGTAATGAAGTAAATATGCATTAAAATGAAGTAAATATGCATCGAAATGAAGTATATATGCATCAAAATAATGTAAATATACATCGAAACGAAGTAAATATGCATCAAAACGAAAGAAATATGCATCGAAACGAAGAAAATGTTGATCATAATGATGCAAATATTCATCAAAATGAAGTAAATATGCATTAAAACGAAGTAAATATTGATCGTAATGAAGTAAATATGCATCAAAATGAAGAAAATATGCATCGAAACGAAGGAAATATTGATCGTAATGAAGTAAATAGGCACCAAAATGAAGAAAATATACATCAAAACGAAAGAAATGTTGATCGTAATAAAGTAAATATGCCTCAAAATGAAGGAAATATGCATCGAAATGAAGTAAATATGCATCAAAATGAAGTAATTATGTACATCGAAACGAAGGAAATATGCATCGAATCGAAGGAAATGTTGATCGTAAAGAAGTAAAAAAGCATCAAAATAAAGGAAATATAAATCGAAACGAAGAAATGTTGCTCTTAGTGAAGTAAATATGCATCATAATGAAGTAAATATGAATCGAAACGATGGAAATGTTGATCTTAATAAAGTAATTATGCTTCGAAATGAAGTAAATATGCATCGCAAAGAAGGAAATTTGATCGTAATGAAGAAAATATGCATCAAAATGATGTAAATATTCATCGAAACGAAAGAAATATGCATCAAAACGAAGGAAATGTTGATCGTAATGAGGTAAATATGCATCAAAATGAAGTAAATATGCATCGAAACGAAGCAAATGTTGATCATAATGAAGTAAATATGCATCGAAATGATGGAAATGTTGATCGTAATGAAGTAAATATATATCAAAATGAAGGAAATTTCGTCAAAATGAAGGAAATGTTGATTGTAATGAAGTAAATATGCATCAAAATGAGGTAAATATGCAACGAAATAAAGTAAATATGCATCAAAATGAAGTAAATATACATTGAAACGAAGGAAATATGCATTGAAATGAAGGAAATATGCATCGAATAAAAGTAATGTGGATTGTAATGAAGTAAATATGCATCAAAATGAAGGAAATATGCATCGAAATGAAGGACATGTTGATCGTAGTGAAGTGAATATGCATCAAAATAAAGTAAATAAGCTTCGAAATGATGGAAATACTGATCGTAAAAAAGTAATTATACATTAAAATAAAGTAAATATGCTTCGAAAATAAGGAAATGTTGATCGTAGTGAATTAAATATGGATCAAAAGTAAATATGCATCTAAATGAAGGAAATAATGATCGTAATGAAGTAAATATGCATCTAAATGAAGGAAATATCGATCGTAATGAAGTAAATATGCATCAAAATGAAGGAAATATGCATTGAAACGAAGGAAATGTTGATCATAGTGAAGTAATGATGCATCAAAATAAATTTAATATGCGTCGAAATGGTGGAAATATTGATCTTAAAGAAGTAATTATGCATCAAAATGAAGTAAATATGCTTCGAAATGAAGGAAATGTTGATCGTAACGAAGTAAATATGCATCAAAATGTTGTAAATATGCATTGAAATGAAGGAAATGTTGATCGTAATGAAGTAAATATGTATCAAAATATAGTAAATATGCATCAAAACAAAGAAAATGTCTATCCTAATGAGGTAAATATGCATCAAAATGAAGTAAACGTGCATCTAAACGAAGGAAATGTTGATCGTAATGAAGTAAATATGCATTAAAATGAAGTAAATATGCATCGAAATGAAGTAAATATGCATCAAAATAATGTAAATATACATCGAAACGAAGTAAATATTTCATCAAAACGAAAGAAATATGCATAGAAACGAAGAAAATGTTGATCGTAATGATGCAAATATTCATCAAAATGAAGTAAATATGCATCAAAACGAAGTAAATATTGATCATAATGAAGTAAATATGCATCAAAATGAAGAAAATATGCATCGAAACGAAGGAAATATTGATCGTAATGAAATAAATATGCACCAAAATGAAGAAAATATACATCAAAACGAAAGAAATGTTGATCGTAATAAAGTAAATATGCCTCAAAATGAAGGAAATATGCATCGAAATGAAGTAAATATGCATCAAAATGAAGTAATTATGTACATCGAAACGAAGGAAATATGCATCGAATCGAAGGAAATGTTGATCGTAAAGAAGTAAAAAAGCATCAAAATAAAGGAAATATAAATCGAAACGAAGAAATGTTGGTCTTAGTGAAGTAAATATGCATCATAATGAAGTAAATATGAATCGAAACGATGGAAATGTTGATCTTAATAAAGTAATTATGCATCGAAATGAAGTAAATATTCATCGAAACGAAGGAAATATTGATCGTAATGAAGTAAATATGCATCAAAATAATGTAAATATTCATCGAAACGAAAGAAATATGCATCAAAACGAAGGAAATGTTGATCGTAATGAGATAAATATGCATCAAAATGAAGCAAATGTTTATCATAATGAAGTAAATATGCATCGAAATGATGGAAATGTTGATCGTAATGAAGTAAATATGCATCAAAATGAAGGAAATTTGCGTCAAAAAGAAGGAAATTTGTGTAATGAAGTAAATATGCATCAAAATGAGGTAAATATGCAACGAAATAAAGTAAATATGCATCAAAATGAAGTAAATATACATTGAAACGAATGAAATATGCATTGAAATGAAGGAAATATGCATCGAATAAAAGTAATGTGGATCGTAATGAAGTAAATATGCATCAAAATGAAGGAAATATGCATCGAAATGAAGGACATGTTGATCATAGTGAAGTGAATATGCATCAAAATAAAGTAAATAAGCTTCGAAATGATGGAAATATTGATCGTAAAAAAGTAATTATACATCAAAATAAAGTAAATATGCTTCGAAAATAAAGAAATGTTGATCGTAATGAATTAAATATGGATCAAAAGTAAATATTCATCTAAATGAAGGAAATATTGATCGTAATGAAGTAAATATGCATCTAAATGAAGGAAATATTGATCGTAATGAAGTAAATATGCATCAAAATGAAGGAAATATGCATTGAAACGTAGGAAATGTTGATCATAATGAAGTAATGATGCATCAAAATAAATTAAATATGCGTCGAAACGATGGAAATATTGATCTTAAAGAAGTAATTATGCATCAAATGAAGTAAATATGCATCGTAACGAAGGAAATGTTGATTGTAACGAAGTAAATATGCATCAAAATGTTGTAAATATGCATCGAAATGAAGGAAATGTTGATAGTAATGAAGTAAATATGAATCAAAATATAGTAAATATGCATCGAAACAAAGAAAATGTCTATCCTAATGAGGTAAATATGCATCAAAATGAAATAAACGTGCATCTAAACGAAGGAAATGTTCATCGTAATGAAGTAAATATGCATTAAAATGAAGTAAATATGCATCGTATAAAGTAAATATGCATCAAAATAATGTAAATATACATCGAAACGAAGTAAATATACATCAAAACGAAAGAAATATGCATCAAAGCGAAGTAAATATTGATCGTAATGATGCAAATATGCATCAAAATGAAGTAAATATGCATCAAAACGAAGTAAATGTTGATCGTAATGAAGTAAATATGCATCAAAATGAAGAAAATATGCATCGAAACAAAGGAAATATTGATCGTAATGAAGTAAATAGGCACCAAAATGAAGAAAATATGCATAAAACGAAAGAAATGTTGATCGTAATAAAGTAAATATGCCTCAAAATGAAGGAAATATGCATCGAAATGAAGTAAATATGCATCAAAATGAAGTAATTATGTACATCGAAACGAAGGAAATATGCATCGAATCGAAGGAAATGTTGATCGTAAAAAAGTAAAAAAGCATCAAAATAAAGGAAATATAAATCGAAACGAAGAAATGTTGGTCTTAGAGAAGTAAATATGCATCATAATGAAGTAAATATGAATCGAAACGATGGAAATGTTAATCTTAATAAAGTAATTATGCATCGAAATGAAGTAAATATGCATCGAAAAGAATGAAATGTTGATTGTAATGAAGTAAATATGCATCAAAATTATACAAATATTCATCGAAACGAAAGAAATATGCATCAAAACGAAGGAAATGTTGATCGTAATGAGGTAAATATGCATCAAAATGAAGTAAATATGCATCGAAAAGAAGCAAATGTTGATCATAATGAAGTAAATATGCATCAAAATAAAGTAAATATGCATCGAAATGAAGGAAATGTTGATCGTAATGAAGTAAATATGCATCAAAATAAAGAAAATTTGCGTCAAAATGAAGGAAATGTTGATTGTAATGAAGTAAATATGCATCAAAATGAGGTAATACGCAACGAAATGAAGTAAATATGATCAAAATAATGTAAATATACATCGAAACGAAGTAAATACGCATCAAAACGAAAGAAATATGCATCGAAACGAAGGAAATGTTGATCGTAATGATGCAAATATGCATCAAAATGAAGTAAATATGCATCAAAACGAAGTAAATGTTGATCGTAATGAAGTAAATATGCATCAAAATGAAGAAAATATGCATCAAAACGAAGGAAATATTGATCGTAATAAAGTAAATATGCCTCAAAATGAAGGAAATATGCATCGAAATGAAGTATATATGAATCAAAATGAAGTAATTATGTACATCGAAACGAAGAAAATATGCATCGAATCGAAGGAAATGTTGATCGTAAAGAAGTAAAAAAACATCAAAATAAAGAAAATATAAATCGAAACGAAGAAATGTTGGTCTTAGTGAAGTAAATATGCATCATAATGAAGTAAATATGAATCGAAACGATGGAAATGTTGATCTTAATAAAGTAATTATACATCGAAATGAAGTAAATATGCATCGAAAAGAAGGAAATATTGATCGTAATATAGTAAATATGCATCAAAATGATGTAAATATTCATCGAAACGAAAGAAATATGCATCAAAACGAAGGAAATGTTGATCATAATGAGGTAAATATGCATCAAAATAAAGTAAATATGCATCGAAACGAAGCAAATGTTGATCATAATGAAGCAAATATGCATCAAAATAAAGTAAATATGCATCGAAATGAAGGAAATGTTGATCGTAATGAAGTAAATATGCATCAAAATGAAGGAAATTTGCGTCAAAATGAAGGAAATGTTGATTGTAATGAAGTAAATATGCATTAAAATGAAGTAAATATGCATCGAAATGAAGTAAATATTCATCAAAATAATGTAAATATACATCGAAACGAAGTAAATATGCATCAAAACGAAAGAAATATGCATCGAAACGATGAAAATGTTGATCATAATGATGCAAATATTCATCAAAATGAAGTAAATATGCATCAAAACGAAGTAAATATTGATCGTAATGAAGTAAATATGCATCAAAATGAAGAAAATATGCATCGAAACGAAGGAAATATTGATCGTAATGAAGTAAATAGGCACCAAAATGAAGAAAATATACATCAAAACGAAAGAAATGTTGATCGTAATAAAGTAAATATGCCTCAAAATGAAGGAAATATGCATCGAAATGAAGTAAATATGCATCAAAATGAAGTAATTATGTACATCGAAACGAAGGAAATATGCATCGAATCGAAGGAAATGTTGATCGTAAAGAAGTAAAAAAGCATCAAAATAAAGGAAATATAAATCGAAACGAAGAAATGTTGGTCTTAGTGAAGTAAATATGCATCATAATAAAGTAAATATGAATCGAAACGATGGAAATGTTGATCTTAATAAAGTAATTATGCATCGAAATGAAGTAAATATGCATCGCAAAGAAGGAAATATTGATCGTAATGAAGAAAATATTCATCAAAATGATGTAAATATTCATCGAAACGAAAGAAATATGCATCAAAACGAAGGAAATGTTGATCGTAATGAGGTAAATATACATCAAAATGAAGTAAATATGCATCGAAACGAAGCAAATGTTGATCATAATGAAGTAAATATGCATCGAAATGATGGAAATGTTGATCGTAATGAAGTAAATATGCATCAAAATGAAGGAAATTTCGTCAAAATGAAGGAAATGTTGATTGTAATGAAGTAAATATGCATCAAAATGAGGTAAATATAAAAGTAATGTGGATCGTAATGAAGTAAATATGCATCACAATGAAGGAAATATGCATCGAAATGAAGGACATGTTGATCGTAGTGAAGTGAATATGCATCAAAATAAAGTAAATAAGCTTCGAAATGATGGAAATGTTGATCTTAAAAAAGTAATTATACTTCAAAATAAAGTAAATATGCTTCGAAAATAAAGAAATGTTAATCGTAATGAATTAAATATGGATCAAAAGTAAATATTCATCTAAATGAAGGAAATATTGATCGTAATGAAGTAAATATGCATTTAAATGAAGGAAATATTGATCGTAATGAAGTAAATATGCATCAAAATGAAGGAAATATGCATTGAAACGAAGGAAATGTTGATCATAATGAAGTAATGATGCATCAAAATAAATTAAATATGCGTCGAAACGATGGAAATATTGATCTTAAAGAAGTAATTATGCATCAAAATGAAGTAAATATGCATCGAAACGAAGGAAATGTTGATCGTAACGAAGTAAATATGCATCAAAATGTTGTAAATATGCAACGAAATGAAGGAAATGTTTATCGTAATGAAGTAAATATGCATCAAAATATAGTAAATATGCATCGAATCAAAGAAAATATCTATCCTAATGAGGTAAATATGCATCAAAATGAAGTAAACGTGCATCTAAACGAAGGAAATGTTCATCGTAATGAAGTAAATATGCATTAAAATGAAGTAAATATGCATCGAAATGAAGTAAATATGCATCAAAATAATGTTAATATACATCGAAACGAAGTAAATATACATCAAAACGAAAGAAATATGCATCAAAACGAAGGAAATGTTGATCGTAATGATGCAAATATGCATCAAAATGAAGTAAATATGCATCAAAACGAAGTAAATGTTGATCGTAATGAAGTAAATATGCATCAAAATGAAGAAAATATGCATCGAAACGAAGGAAATATTAATCGTAATGAAGTAAATAGGCACCAAAATGAAGAAAATATGCATCAAAACGAAAGAAATGTTGATCGTAAAAAAGTAAATATGCCTCAAAGTGAAGGAAATATGCATCAAAATGAAGTAAATATGCATCAAAATGAAGTAATTATGTACATCGAAACCAAGGAAATCTGCATCGAATCGAAGGAAATGTTGATCGTAAAGAAGTAAAAAAGCATCAAAATAAAGGAAATATAAATCGAAACGAAGAAATGTTGGTCTTATTGAAGTAAATATGCATCATAATGAAGTAAATATGAATCGAAACGATGGAAATGTTGATCTTAATAAAGTAATTATGCATCGAAATGAAGTAAATATACATCGAAAAGAAGGAAATGTTGATCGTAATGAAGTAAATATGCATCAAAATGATGTAAATATTCATCGAAACGAAAGAAATATGCATCAAAATGAAGGAAATGTTGATCATAATGAGGTAAATATGCATCAAAATGAAGTAAATATGCATCGAAACGAAGCAAATGTTGATCATAATGAAGTAAATATGCATCAAAATAAAGTAAATATGCATCGAAATGAAGGAAATGTTGATCGTAATGAAGTAAATATGCTTCAAAATGAAGGAAATTTGTGTCAAAATGAAGGAAATGTTGATTGTAATGAAGTAAGTATGCATCAAAATGATGTATATATACAACAAAATGAAGTAAATATGCATCAAAATAATGTAAATATACATCGAAACAATGTAAATATGCATCAAAACGAAAGAAATATGCATCGAAACGAAGGAAATGTTGATCGTAATGATGCAAATATGCATCAAAACGAAGTAAATGTTGATCGTAATGAAGTAAATATGCATCAAAATAAAGAAAATATGCATCAAAACGAAGGAAATATTGATCGTAATGAAGTAAATAGGCACCAAAATGAAGAAAATATGGATCAAAACGAAAGAAATGTTGATCGTAATAAAGTAAATATGCCTCAAAATGAAGGAAATATGCATCGAAATGAAGTAAATATGCATCAAAATGAAGCAATTATATACATCGAAACGAAGGAAATATGCATCGAATTGATGGAAATGTTGATCGTAAAGAAGTAAAAAAGCATCAAAATAAAGGAAATATAAATCGAAATGAAGAAATGTTGGTCTTAGTGAAGTAAATATGCATCATAATGAAGTAAATATGAATCGAAACGATGGAAATGTTGATCTTAATAAAGTAATTATGCATCGAAATGAAGTAAATATGCATTTCAA